>JAPTYQ010000005.1:33734380-33745191 GCA_029814465.1 Ostorhinchus cyanosoma
GATAGATAGATAGATAGATAGATAGATAGATAGATAGATAGATAGATAGATAGATAGATAGATAGATAGATAATTTCCCATATTATTAAATACATTTATGGACCCTTCTCTTTGAAACTTGATGTTCTACTCATAGTGTTGAAAACCTGTGTCCAAAAGTCATGGCCAAGCATTTTTATGTCATAACTTGGAAAGACTCACTTAAAAAAAAAAGTCGCTGGCAGATTGATGCCCCGTACACACGATAATGAAATTATCTTAATCCGCATAAGTTTAATATCGTTTTGGCCTTTCATCACATGACAGCGTTGTTAGTGTCCTGAAATGTTATTTTTGGAGAATGGGTCCCAGAGTGGAAAACTGTCACAACGCTGCCCTGGTGTTGCCGTATAGATAGGCAAAACACCACTTTTTGGAAACGATGACACCATAGTACCACGTGACCTGGAGAAGAAAACCCCGGACGTTACCTCATTCCCACGCTCACTGCATTCTTCTGTGATTTTAATGTGTCCCACAGCTCTGTCTGGGTTTGTGTACAGTGCCACATATAGGTGTGGCATATGTATTCCACCATTTAAACCCAGTGTTCCCATTTCCACCTGGATGAAGGTAGACGTGTACGGACGCGAAACAGAAAAATACCACGAGCGTTTTCGTCTGGATGTACCCTGAGTTTCTATACGTTTCCAAAATCCCATCTCCACATTGTCTTCAGGATGACTTGTCAGGGTGACAGTGTACGAGTCTTGGCCAGGAGTCAAAATAACAGGCAGTTTCCAAAAAGACTCTGAACATGTTTGATGAAGTGTAGTGCTCTTAGATTTCACTCAGTAAATCAATACACTACTGGCTCTAACCTGCTTCCTCTGTCTGTCACCGGACAATGATACGACTGTTTCCTATCATGTTGGCTTTCTCTTACTCTTAGTATTCTGTGATCTACTTATATACAGAGGTTTCCTGATTACAGGCTTTTTCCTTTGTTATCTGTGTGTTTTCAGAGGCTTTCATGAGTTCCCGTCTCTCTCTTTGGTAACATGAATACACAATAATAGTGGAAATAAATAAATATTTATTAAGTCACTGCAATACTGTTTATGAAGTAAAAATGTGTGCATATATTTTGCCGTTTTTCCCAAGTACAAGAAAACTGCTTTAAGAAAATATCTTTGCATTACCTTTAAATGAGTTTGCCTCTGATTTTTGTCACTTTAAATGCTTGCAAAAAAAATGTAGTTCCCCTCACATCAGGAGGCTTTTTCACCTGACTATCAAAGTTACATTTGCACAATACAAAGAACAAAATCACAGACAATAAATAAGGTTTTTGATTTATATTTATGTCTGGGCCTCCTCTATGTGCCATGGTGTTGTGCTGGAAAAGAGGTAAAATGATAATACAGCTGGATGATGTGTTTGCATCACTGCTGGAGTTGATAAAGCCCTGTGACGACTGCAGTCATTTAACCTAATGCTGATTGTTCCCGATTGTACCCATTCACAGTGAGTATTTTATAGGTGTGAAAGTGGTGTAGGACTCAAAACCTGTTAAACTCTGGGCCATTTGTTTCCAGTGGGACTCATTTCAATGTGACACAACACAATGGATTAACTGATATCTGAAGTTTCATTCATTTTAACCAAGTCATGATCAAAAAAGTTAAGACAATATTCATGATCACTGCCTCATAATGCACTTTGCAGAGTTTTTAGACCCAATAATAAATGAGAAATTTAGCCTTGTGCACCCCCCCCAAGGATGCACCTAATGATGATGTCAGATAAATGCAAAAAATTATACTCTTGCTCAGAGCCATCCCCAAATTAATGAATTTTTGATCAAATATTGGGGCCAAAAATAGAGCCAAAATCGGGACATTAAAGTGTCAGTGTATTTGATCTGGAACACATGGCTGTAAATGGTCTTATATACAGCTATAAATAAAGATACTGTGTTAAATTTGAGGATCCTTCTGGTTTTTCAAATCCAGACATGTGGGTTTTTCATGAATCTCAGTCTCATTCCAGGTTTCACGCCTAACCCATCGTGTCCACTGGTGTTACATGCGGAACCTGCTCCGTTAAACGCATATAAACGCATTGTGAAACGTTCCACCTTGCATCATTAGTTTGATTCCCAAAATATACTTGTGAGAGAATAAAGATATTAAAAAGAAAAATGCAGCACATAATTTTCGTGTCTTTATCGTGTTGCATAAGGATTTTTTGTAGAAAATATAAAAATGTGTTTTATCTGAAAAATAGTTGCTCTTTTATGTCAGAAAAGGTTTATTTTTAAAATACACCCAAAGTGCTTCCAAAGTTGCTTCATAACAGTCTACTCTGGTTTGAGTTTTTAGCCCCATGTCCTGTTTTAGAACCAGTTCCATAAAAACATCCATATGCTGGTGTCAGACTGTTGGCTCTTTTCAGATATTTACTCATTTAAGTGCTTAATGTTTGGATTGTGATCTGTTGTCTGATGAGGTTTTGTTGAGTTTTTAGCTGACGATCTTCTAGTCATATATAGCCCTATAATTCTACAGGAATCATGTAGAATTACCATGGTAACAGACAGAACTGTGGATGCCTCAATACTGGACAAAACTGGGTTTAAGAAGCTACTGTTACGAGGAAACTGAATGAATACTGGGATTCAAACTCTTACCAAGCCATCCAGCTCCAGAGTTGGGGACACACATGTCGGTCTCCGCACTGGGTAGGACGAAGCCCACCACGAACACCTCCACGCCGTCTGACATGAGCGCCAGGCCGAGCACGAAGTACAACTGCCACTGAAATCTCCCATGACCGCACTCCTGCAAGATCAGCTCGTACTGCTGGGCCAGTTCCTCCTCGTCGGCCTGTCTCTCATTTTCTAATTCCTTGTGGCTCTTTAGGCTGTCAGAGACCGGCTGGCCCAGAGCCACCTGTCCATCCCTCGGCTTCCCATCATTGAAAGCAGGCACACCCTGGTACTCCCCCTCATAGATCTCGTCTTCATCATCGTGGCCCTCTGTGGCGTCACTGGAGGCCCCGTCCTCGTCGTTGGCTGCGTTGTCAGCATAGTGGCCGTCTTGCTGAGTGTAAGAATTGTAGTCCTCCTCTTCGTCCTCATTCTGGAAGCGGTTGTAGCTGCGATGAGCGGAGTATTCATCTGAGGCACGATCAACAGCTTTGCTGAAGTTTTTGGCAGCATGCCTCTTGGCTTCTTTAGCAATGTCCTTGGCACCTTTGACCAAGGAAGTCCTGTTGTTATGTGTTTCATCCATCTTGGCACAAAAATAGCTGTGACTAAATGTCTTTTAATTCAACTCTATTGAGCCTGTAGTCGACAAGGACCAATAGACGTAAGTTACCTATTTTATCTTTGTGTTCTTCTAGTTTCTGACAGATAAACTTAAGGCAGTTTTCTAGTTCAGTCAAATCCTAAAATCCAGTCATCTGCCACAGCACTAATGAGTAAGTGATGATCTCTAATTCCATTGGATGGAAGATGTTGGAAAGCGCTGAAACGGAGACAGTCGATCTCAAATTGGAGAGATCCTTACTCCTGTCAGAGCTCAGCAGAGGAGACCATCAGCCTGTCGAGAAAGAATGAGAAAAGCAAGATTAGTTTGACTAAAAGCTGTCTGTCACATACCGTAGACTTGACTGCACTATTTCTTGGCACGCAGGACACTCAAAAGAACATTTTCACACAGGGACCGCCAAATTTCCATCTGAACCTGATGCAGCATGAATTTATTGATGAGCAGATTTCTGACCCTGTTTTGCTGTGAAATAAAGCAGAACTATAACAGGCCTCATGCTATGACATTTTGGTATGTTTATTCTAAATCCCACTGTAGTGATCTTCTGTTCATTTCCAAAAAAAAAAAACGTATTCTGACGCAAATGACAAGACTGTAATCTGTTCCAAAAATGTATTAGAACAAAAAAGGTTCATTTACATCATGTCAGACTCATAATCTGTGTAAACTCTCTTTTTCCTTACTGCTGAGATCATATGACACACACACACAAAGTGACGGTGCATTAAATAGCAACGAAGAAAATCTGAAATTTTTAGCTTCACACAAATAAACTTATAAACATTAATTCTTATTAGCCATCGTCTTGTGGCTCTTACACCCACTTAAGGTTTAGTCATATAAATATTAAAACTTGGTCCAAACTGCTCAAACTTGAACTTGTCAACTCATTTTAGTCTGAATATTACAAAAGGAGGTGCGCTTTGGTGAATAAAAATATGCTCCATAAATTGTCAGATTAGACACCTTGTTGGCATGTGATAGGGCAAAATAAAAAAGTGACAAAATAGAGCAAAACAATCATTCTGGAGCAACAATTTGTTAACATTTATATGGATAAAGTAACAACATTTTAACCGTATGTATCACATTAGTAGTAACAGTAGTAGAAACACCAAATGTGATAAAAAACAAAACAAAACATCCATTATGAGGTCTGTGCACTCAGCCAAGTGTTCCATTAAAATACAAATGGTGTCCTTGTCCATGTTTGGATCATGTCCAGGACTGTGGCGTTCAGAGTAGGGCTCACAAATGTTGAATTAGGACGTCTTGGTGATTAGCACTCGTCCCACTCATGTACGCCACTCCCTCATTATTAGTTAGCTGACATAACTGCAGGGGGTCTCATCATGTACTGTAATGAACCAGCCCCCAGTGGGTGTTTCAGCCGGTTCCACAGCAAGAGTCAGCAGTTTTACCTCACTGACAAACTAATGGTACCTGTAACCCCCTGCACTTCTATGCAGCAATAAAAAGCATAAGACAAAAAAGTCACAGTGACCCCATCAGCAACCGTGATGCCATTTTGGATTTGAAGGTCTCTGACTGCGGTGGCTTACAAAAGGTAATGGTTAAGTGCATCACTGGCTCACCCTCTCACTCACAAATTGGACCTCTTTAAAACATTTTATGAAAGCACAAAGCAGACATTAGTGACCTCCAGCTTCAGACCAAAAGGGTTCAGTCTAAGTTATGGATGCTTGCTCACACCTACAAACGGTTATTTTAAATTCAGCATTAAGAGGTGATATTTTCACACCACCTTTGCTTTACTGACCATGTTATAACTCACAACTTTATGTTTTAGGTCTTACAGTTCTTTGTCCATTCATCTGTTATACTGAACTTTACCTGATGAAGAAAATGTGTGTGTTTTTTTTTTTTTAAATCCTCAAATCCAATATATATTTGGCAAGAAAATAAACACCAGCAGCAAATGTATTAACATTTTTCTAAAAAATATGTCATCACTTTGAGTTACTACAAATATGGTACTGGTGATTTGAAAACACTACTTTATTATTTTCAATAAACACTAGAAATCTTTGCATTGCAGTGTTGTTTGTTACTTTTTAAGGCGTACATAAGGATGATATATTTACTTCAGCTATTGATGATGACGTCAAGTTACACATGTCCGTTAACAAGGACAAATGTCTGGCTCTTTTGGACATCTGTGGCAGTGTGGCTCTTGTACTTCTGAACATGTTTTCTGTCAAAGGTTTTTTTTTTGGTTTTTTTTTTCCATTTCTGCTTCATGTCAGCCCATATGACTGACCACCCTTAGGGCTCTCTCTGCTGTGACACTGGCATGGCCTCTCAGAAGACCTGTCAACACATCAGGCCAGAGCCGTCTGTCTGCCACGCTCCGAGCAGCAGTCAACCAGCCCAGAAACCGCCACAGGAGAAACACCAGCGAGCTTTGGGCTATCACATTACACTCTTCCTGACACGGCAATTACAAAGAACAGGCCACACAATAGGCAAATACATACACCTGCACTGGTAAAAATATTAAAAGTCAATTTTGTTTAATAGATCCCTGACTTTATGATGTAGTTTCTTCTATATCCCACAAAATGAATCCTAATAAGCATTAATCCGTCATAGCTTGAACATGCTAGTCTATATCTGCAGCCCCTGGAACGGAAAGCATATACTAAGGTGTTGAGACTGGGTTAAGTGCCCAAATAGACCGTGGCAGGTTGATGTATGGTGTCTCTGCTCACCTTTGCTCTGCAGGATTAGATAAAACATCAGTTGGGATCTGTCACTTGAACATAAGCACTGGAGCTCCACAGCGGCATAAAGCAGCACCAAGAGATTTTGGTGCAATGCAGCAATAAAATGAAGTAAGAAATGTGTTCTAACTAACTTTGTGCACAGACAGATGATGAGATAACACCTTCTGGCCATACATTCTAAACGGCCGGGCAACCAACAAAGTCCAGCCACTGCAGCTTTTACAGAATAACGGAAATACCCTACTTTTAGCTACCATGTTCTCAACTCAACTGCATCAACATGTCCTTTTAGTAAAACAGTGAGTTTTCTTGCCACTGCGACACACAAACAGGACTTCTTTCAAGACTGAATGCAGTTTTATTTTTTCAGCACTGTAAGAGGAAAACTCAAATGAATGCACTACAACCACATGCAGTTCTTGTTATATGAAACTGGCATTTATCAGGAAAAAGGCTTTCTCCTGCAGGTGACCTTGTGCAGCAATGCAGTTAATGACTTCTCACCCTGAAGCAAAGGCACAAGTAGCATGACATTTAACCAAGAAGACCTTCATTTAGCCATGACCATGATCTTTTTTTTTGTTGTTGTCCAAGTTTATATAAACATAGGTGGTAGGGATATTTTTTTGTTTAAAGTTTGTCTGAGGAGTTGGAATTTACAGTATATAGGTGTGTTTGAAACATTACATATTCTGTTGCATTGTCAAGGAACGTATGCAACTGTTGTCTTTAAAATTGCAAAATACTAAAAAGATCCAAATCTTGACAAGGAAACTAAGAAGTAAGAAAAAAAATCTTTATAAAAGGTGATGACTTTGCCTTCTACTTATATGTTCACATAATGCCAGCTAAGCCTGTTTCAGTTCTATTCGACATCAAATGTGTAATTAATACAAACTGTAAAATGTGACAGTCCCAGTGAGGCACATTGGCAAACAAATCAAATCAAAGAAAACTTCTATAAAATAATTTTTCAAAACATATATTCAGTAATAAATAGTCAAATTTGGTTTAAAAAGAAGGTATAAGAAGGGTGAATTCAGATATAATGGACTGTCTCATAATCATTGAGTGCTTAATAAATATCTTGTGTGAACTGACTTTGTGCTATTTTTTCTTTCGTCACAAATCTCATTTCCCCTCAGATCAAGCAGCTCCTTGAACCGAATGCTTGACATCTGAGACTAAAGACAAAAAACTCTGTGATAAAGCTCATGATGTGCTCTAAAAGTTTCTGCACCAAATGGCCAAGAAGAAAATAGCCAATCAACTCGGTGCGCTGAATTTCTATAATAGAGGGAAAATGAATAATGGTGCATAACAGGCTGCCAGGTCTGTGTATAATCCCTGGTCTCAATTCACCGGCTCCATGCTGATCTGTGGTTTCTCCTCTGTATGCCTGTCAATCTCTCTTCACCTCGTCTTTTCTTACTCTTCCATCTCCCCCGGCTCTCATCTGAGTGTGGCAAGAATTTCAAAGTCATCATCTTGATGGCAACACAGAATCTGAAAGACATTCCTCCTCTGTTGACATTTCATTATTCACGATACGCTAACCGTTCTCCTCCTTATGCAAATGGTCATTAATGCTGACATTTAAAAGTCTCCTATCGAGTTTGAGCTATAGAGATAATTCCTCAAAGTCAATATCCACTTCATTTTCAGGCAACATACTGCTGATGCGAGGAACATGTGCGGTTAAACAAGAAGTCAACACAACCAACCCACAACCTTGGCCTTTCCCCCCATAAACAGGGAAGCTAATATCCTTTATGGCTGCTTTTATTTCTTTTTTGATGGCGACTCCTCTTGCGTTGTGCTGTGATGCTGAGATTGGGGTTATTACAACAGCACCCTTATGATCTGATTTTAGTAATCAGCAAAATTCCTGCGCGCTCTGAATCAGCAGTCCACGAAGAGAGAAGAAATGATTTCCTCGCAGTCGTGCTGTCATGGCCTGCTGATGCCATCCAGCTACGTTCATTAATCATACACAGAAACGTGTGAATGCAGTATAGATACGCACACATGCATAGACTGTGCATGTGCGTTCCATGGATTTCATACTCGGCAGGGTGACACAGATTTAAAAAAAAACAAAAACAAAAAACTGTTGCATTCGTACCCAAAAATGGCAGAACAAATCTTAAAAAATAGAACAAAATGTGGTTTGCTGTGGAATTGTTACATTAGCAAAATACAACTAGAAAAAGACAAAAGGGACGTAGATCTGCATGCGACATACTGGCCGACAATATGTAAATGGTAGTGGTGTGTGCAGAGCCTTACAGGCTTTCTGCCTTTCCGCAATGCCCACAGATGGCCACAGTGAGCCTTTGCACATCATGTGAATAAAAGTACACGCCAGGCTGTGCAGATGCTACACAGGAGAGCTTTAAAGCTCTAACACGAATCATCCAGAACTTCTCATAAAATGATTTAGCTTAAGATGCAACAAGAGAGAAATTTGGTCACATTTACAGTTCTAGAGCTGCCTTTCAAAGACTCTGTGATGTTCCTTCATTTCATCCATTTTTAACTTAACTATTAGCTATTTAAAAATGTTAAATTCAGTTTTTGAATATTGTTCATTTCCCAAATTATTAAAAGACAAAAAAAGAAGAATAGACATTTTATGTTTGCTTCATCCTGCTGAGAAAAACAGATACGCTTGGTCGAGGTAATAAAATGTGTCATATTTCATCACCACCGTCGTAGATTTCATTAATTTAAAAAGAGCATAATGGTTGATCAAACTCTAAAACATCTTCTAATAAACTTTTGAAGTCATTAGAAACACTTGCTCTGCTTTCCCAAGGGAGAAATAGGCTGATGAACAAGCACTTTAACCACGCAGCCTCAAGAGGCTGTTGAAACTGTATGACTGCCAGGGGAGCACTGGAGTAGAGGTTCAGATGAAAGTAATGAATAAACACATACTACTTATGGAACATCGTGCCTTCGAGCACACAGATGCACAAAACACAAATGAAGAGTCAACATAAATTCATATATCCTATTCACAAATGCATTGGTACGAGGGAACTACCAGACAACGCAGGGCTTCATTTGTATTCTCACTCCACACCCACACATAAGCATGTGTTTCCATGTGTTTAAAGGACATTAAAGCTGCTAAACCTACTCTAACCTTAACTATAACCACAATGTACCTGCATCTTCACATTCTGTCCTTAGGTCTTAAATCTAATGCTTTACATTAGACTTGCATTTGTCCTCACATCTGACTACAGACACACACATACAGCTGCTTGATTGCTTGTACATAATGATGACTGCGAGGGTTTACTGACGGCTGGAGCTCAGCCAGCTGCTGTGGGGGTCCCTGTGTGAATGCCCAGAATGCAATTTGATAGTAAGTGTGTGTATTTGTGTATCTGTGTGCCTGCTACAGTTGATGCATTCCGATATTTTTTACATTTTATCTGTATTCTGTATTCTTTTTTTTATCTTACGTTGCAATTTCTTGCATCAAAAAGACACAAGTGTGGGGATAAGGGTGCAAAAGTCCTAAAGTAAAACTAAATTCA
Source organism: Ostorhinchus cyanosoma (assembly GCA_029814465.1). Taxonomy (NCBI): domain Eukaryota; kingdom Metazoa; phylum Chordata; class Actinopteri; order Kurtiformes; family Apogonidae; genus Ostorhinchus; species Ostorhinchus cyanosoma. The sequence continues at coordinate 33,743,996 of JAPTYQ010000005.1, forward strand.
CGTACAGAGAACCAGTCTGAAAATTAAGGGAAACTACTGCTTAGTTGGCTTTATAATAACATTTTCTTTCTGAAAATTGTGAAAAATGCCTAACTTGGAAAGTTTAAATTCAACCAGTTGTTTGGTTGTAATATGTAAATTCACTGAGGTTATGTTTCTCCAGTCATTGCCTATCAGTGATGGTTTATTAGATTAGAAATGCAGTTTTAACAAACAACACAAATGGTCACAGAAGTGTTGCTTTCTTTGCTATTGTTTTTGTTGACATCAAACATAACATCTGGTTTTTAATCCTGTTTTAAGTTCGGTCCATGTGGATGGAAAAAGAATGAAATCATCCATTACACTGATCAAAATTGAGATTCTATTTTTTGTTCATATGGCTCAGCCTCAAAGGAAAAAAAAAAAGGACACATGCTGAGCTGTTCATGAGTGTCTTTTACAGTTTGTGATTGACTGTCCGACTGCATCCCTGCTACATATGAGGACATGTCCTGCAGACCCCTACCAGCCATCAACAGGCTGTCTTTACTGTTTAGTTTTCCATCACACATAAATGAAGCTGAGATAACAAGGAACAAAAGACTTGGTTAAATAGACTGAATAGACGCCTGCTGTTGTCATCTGCTGCCTTAAAGCAAACACTGAGCAATACAAGAGGCAAACATTCATTTACTGCCTTGGTTTTTTTTGGCAGATATCTGTTTAAACTACCACTAATATACAATGAGAAAAACGGCATCTACGCAAACACCTGGTCACCGTTTCATATCTGATCCAATCAAACTTTCCATTCAGCGTCATGAAGCAGCTTCCCTCCTCTTTGTTCCACTTGCACCTTTTCCTACTGCAGGCTACATATTGGCTCCACAGGCTGATCACAGCCCACAGACCACGTACAGGAAGGAACATCAATCACCACCGAGTCTTTTGACGCAAGTCTCGTCCCATAGGCTAATTAGATTTGGGCCTGTCCTGCTGCTCTGGAATCAATCCTCCCTCTCGGAGCGGAGGCACAGTGCGCTTACAGTCAGATGACTCTGGCCGCTGCATCGAACACTGACTCTGGAGTAATGGATGGAGCTGCTGTCTGCCTCTACGCAGCTCACTGCAGATTCACTCAGCCTGTGTGTGTGTGTGTGTGTGTGTGTGTGTGTGTGTGTGTGTGTGTGTGTGTTAAAATAACTCTCTAGGGC
>JAPTYQ010000005.1:33761617-33779223 GCA_029814465.1 Ostorhinchus cyanosoma
TGTGTGTGTGTGTGTGTGTGTGTGTGTGTGTGTGTGTGTGTGTGTGTGTGTGTGTGTGTGTGTGTATATATATATAAGGTGCTCCGATGGTTCTGGTCACATTTGAATATGGTTCAATATAGCACCTCTAATTGCTCACAGAGCACCTCAAGGTACTTGAACTCCTCTCCCAGAAGACAGTGATGGGAAAATGTACTCTTTTAACAAAAAGAAAGATCATTTACAATTTTATAGCAAGACATCTCCAAAAAGTTGGAACAGGGCCTTGTGTTGGACTGTATTGCATGCACCCCTCTTTTAGCAACAGTTTGTAACCATCTGAGAGCTGAGACATCCAGACCTGGAGTTTTAGGAGAGGATTATCATCCTGGGCTTGTCTGATACAGGATTCCAGTTGTTCAAGAGCTCTGGGTCTTCAGTGTTGGATTCTTCACTTCATAATGCACAAAATGTTTTCAACTGGTGAAAGTTCTGGTGTGAAGGCAGACCAGTTCAGCCCCCAGACTCTGCTATAATAAAGCCATGCTGTTGTGATAGGTGCAGTATGACCTTGTTCTACTGAAATAAACAAGGTCTTCCTTGAAAAAGAGATTGTGGATAGGAGCATATGTTACTCTCAAACCTGTATATGTATCTTTCAACACTGATGGTGCCTTTCCAGATGTACAAGTTGACTATTCCAGAGATGCTAATGCAGCCCCATACCATCAGAGATGCAGGATTATCTCCTCTGCTTCTTCCAGGGGGATTCGAAGGCGTTCCCAGGCCAGTCAATGGATGTAATCCCTCCAGCGTGTCCTGGGTCTGTCATGGGGTCCCCTCCTGGCTGGACATGCCTGGAACACCTCACTAGGGAGGCGTCCAGGAGGCACCCTGACCACATGCTTTATAGAATGAAGCCTGGTTTTAATGCAGTCCCACCTGAGCTCCCAAAGTTTATTTATCCAATACTGATTCTCTGCTTCATCCTTCACACCCAGAGATTCCTCTAGATTCTCTAAAACTTTTGATTATATCATTTATTGTATATAATGAGATATGCAAAGTTTTTTCCATTTTTACATATAGATGTCTGATATGTTTTCTATGTTCTTTAGGGGAGAACATATTAGTTTATGAGAATTGTTATTCATTTCATTGTTTTTTTAATTGATTTTACACAGTGTTTGAACTTTTTCCGACACTATGTGTTGGTCAGAGCTATTTAACAAAGGTTCTGGATAGAAGCTTTAACAATAGCGACATGGCTTGTTGTCTTAAAATACCATTCGAAATGCACTGTCATTTAAAGCAGCGTTTTGTCAGACATCATTGAGGTTCATCAAAGGTAACATGCTCAACATACCCTTAAATGCCACAGGGTAACTTCAGACCAGAAATAAAATGCTTATGTACTTTATATTCCTAAGTAGCAGCTGGGTTATCCGGACCATAAGTGCGTTTCTATATGCTTCAGCAGTCAATTCACAATATCCCAAGATTAAGAGTATTTACGATGCACTTTGACAGCTGAGACAGCACCAAGCCACCCCCCAACCCTTTTTTTTTTAAATGTAATAATTTAAATGTATTACAACAAAATTAACTGACTATACATTCTGTGTTATATCACAAACACGTCTGTTATTCTTTCACCACACTGTATTCATGAAATAAGCAGAAAATCAGGGCATATTGTTGGAAATACTTAGAAAGACCTTAGGTATAAATTCACAGCAACATGTATGGAAGATGTGTGAAAGCTTTGTGAAATAGTGAGATGAGCAATGCCTTTGTTTGGTGTCATCCTGTTTTAATTTGACATTGATCAGATCTGATTTGCATATAACTGAAGATTCCTCTCTCAGATACAAGCCATGTGAGCGGTAACGGGAATGAAAAATTCCTTCGAGGCGGATTTCCCTCCCACTCCTGAATGTCTCACACAAGAGTAAACCATCAGATGAGTCACAGCTGGGAATTCCTCGGGTGGTGAATCTGCCTGCTACAGTAAATCCTTGTCTCAGCATTTTCATCTGGATGGAGTTGACAGGTTAAAGCCAAGGAATCCTTCTCTTAATAACGCCTTTAACAAGCAGCCATTAGTTCCTTTAAAACTAGGATTGTCCTTTATCCTGCACTCCTCAGTCAAATCCATAAGAGCTGCTTTTGCTGTAGTTAGCACACAGACGATGTGTGTGCCGACCAACCACAGCCATCACCAGCCCACAGTAATTCCTGTTTTCTGCTCACTGAGGTAGACAAACACTTTAGTCACTGGAGAATGCAGGACAATGGAATTATTCTCAGTTTTACTGTACATACTGGCTGTATTTTTATGTTTGATCCTTCCAATTATATCCAGCAAGTGCCAGAGACATCTCCTACAAGCCATAAATGCCAGACTCACTGGATGATTATATATCATGACTACAGTAGCCAGTTTTACCATTACAGCATCTCCCCAGAAACAGTACTGCAGCACATGTATTTGGATGCCTACTTACATGTTTATTTTAATTGTTTTTATTATGATATCTCTGCAAATGAGGGAAAATGTAATGAAAATAAAGGCTTACATGAATAAATGTTGTACTCTTGTGACAACTCATGCCTCCATTGGCTGCTAATTAAGAATACTAGTCATTTTCATCCATCTTTTACAACGGGCTCTTGTTCTGGTTTTAAATAAAAATAAATAATAGAACTGGCTCAGTTGCAACAAGGCAAAAACATCTGTTCCTTTATATTGAATGTGACACTGTATGATGTCTACTACACTTCCTCAAACAGCAGACATTCGCTGTAGGATGCAGAGACAGTTATCATGAAAGCAGATTATATAAAGTAACTGGATCCATGGATTTATGACCATCCAGGTTACAGTCTAGCGCAGTGTCATGAAAGTGTCGGCTTCAGTGCCTCGGGCTATTTGTCTTGCTCCTCTTTGTAATGTACTGTAATTATGATTAGACGTGAAGAGGCCTATCTGCGGAATAGAAAGAGATGGGTCCAGTGTGTCTACGGTGCAGAAGGAAGCACAGCACACATGCATTTACACACACATATTTTACCAAGTAGGCAAAGCTAAACGTGGCCGTCTTTTCTTTGTGCACTGCATTGTATCTGTGAATGCATATTGACTGAGACTTAGCCTGTTCAAGGTCAAGAGGCTTCTCTAGTGATACTCTCCTGCTACTGATACTGTGAATGATGATGGAAATGGGAAGGCTGTGGGAAAGTAATATTTAGGTTAAACCATGAATTAGAAAGAGTTGTAATGTAGACATGAATATAAGCATACAACTTTGAAAAAGTGCTGAATATGGGAGAAATGTCCACCATGTTTTTTATTCTCACGGCCTGAATCTTGAAAGTCACGTGACTCAGACGCAGGCAAATGGAAAAGAATAGAAACGAAAAATGTGAGCATGTTAAAATTTTCAGGCCCCAATAGTGAGACTGATTCGTTTTGTACTGTGGACAAATGTAGTTATTTCACATTTTGATATGAAACAGGGTTGTCAGTTCCATACTCCACATTGTGACTTTTCTTTTCAATATACACTGCCAGTGTAATCCACTAAGGTTACAAGAGAGTTAAGAGGACTGTTTTTCAGAAAATCCATATGTTGTCCCCTGTTAAGAATACAGTTGGAACCACTAGCTCACATTTGCAACAACATATCTTACATAAACAGTCCTCCTCTACTTAAATACCTGCTCATAAATCATTTGTGGTTTACTCACATGACTCACACTGACATTAACTCCCAGAGAGCAAATGTATTAAGAGAGCTTATGCTAGTCTGTGACATTCTTTCTATATTTATGGGACATTTTGCCATCCTTATTTTTTAGGAGCATGACAGGGAAGACCTTTAAATATTAAATATATTATAAGTCCCTCAATTGGGAGTTGAACAAGTAATGTTACAGCCTGTACTCTGCATCTTTTTCACTCTTTCTTAAAATCTAAGTGAAAGTTTATTTATGAAGTTCTTCTCAAAAGCTGGCTTAAGTGTTTTACAGGACCCTGACCACAAACAAGAACAGATTACAGGACATAGATGATACAACACTTAAAAAGTCAATTATACAAAGGTATAGAAAATAGATGTGTTTTAAGCTGTATTTTACTGGTCTGGTTTATAGTTACCCTGTAGAGTGTCTCCTTTAAGCTTACATTCAGTTTCTTTACTCAGTATACCTGCACCATAGTAGAATATGCTGCTTTCACCTTTGGAGGGACAGTGTGCTATGTCTCTGTAAAAGTGTGCATTTGATAAATAAAACAGGGGTGCACTCATAGAAAAACACTTCCTTTGCCCAGAGTCTAAAATTTGGCAGACACTATAAATCCCCAAAATGTAAGAGATGTAAATGCATTCCAGTATAAAGTGTTTTTTTTTTTTTTTGTAATTCCCAACTTAAAAAGACAAAGCTTTATGGCAAAAAGATAATTTTGACAAACGGGCTAGTAAGAGACTCAAGTGGTCATACTTTGTTTGGGAGAGGAAATGAATAAACCACAGGAATGTGTAGTGATGGTACAGCAGCACAGCCTACTGGTTATTTTATTCACACACTAGTTTTTTTTTTTCTTTCTTCCTAAATACAAGAATGTGAAAATGATTTGCATATATTGAATTCAATGAATATATATATGTATATATATAAGAAAACAGATTTACTCAAAGCCCTACTTTACTCCATTTTTCATTTGAAATGGGTAACAGAAAGGTTCATAAATAGCATGACGGCGTGAAAGTATTTCCTGTCAAGTACATTTGATTGATATAGTCCAGTGAGAGCATTCTGTGAAAGTGAAAAATCACAGATATTAAGAGACAATGAAGTATGCACAGGCTGTTAGGACTGTGAAAATAAGGAGAGATGAACCAAGACTGCTAGACCAAGGCTTCTGCTACAGCATCATGGCTACTGGGGGCAAATGAGGAGGATTTTCTAAACGTTGTGTACCTCTGCATCTACTGCATGTATATGGTGGTGATTCTTGCATCATTTTAACAGAATAGTACTGCGTGGTGTCATGATGCTGCAGAAACTTGTATCTATTTGGACATCATCTGCAGTGTACCTCTGTCTGTTAAACTCAAGCGCTCAGTTTTTGTAGAATAGTGGAATTCACACCAGTGTTAACCAGCCTTGAGTACTTCCAGTTTCCATTCACTGGTGTCTACTGATGGTATTATTCTTTGCAGATCATCCAGTTGGCCTCAGCTTGTCGTCGATACACTTGCTTTGGTTCTCTTGTTGTGTGCTGTACTTCTGTACCGTGTAAGAGGGGAGTCATTCTCACTCATGCGGATGACGACTGTAATTCAGCTAGAAAGAAAAAATGCTGAGGTGGCAAAGCCTGCCTGTCTTGGGAAGGTCACAGCATTCCCGTGTCACTGACAAATGAGCTGTATTTCAGGCTGGCGTTCTGCTCTGTTGTCTTTAAAACACGCAATGGAGGGAGGCGGGCGGTATACACAAATAAGCATACTGTGAGAAAAAAGAACGGTATTATTTAGTGGAGGAAGGCTTAAAATATTCTTTAAAAGAAAGGTTTAACAGAAATGTTGCTCAGTGTTACGTTTGCATAACAAAAGAGAGTTTATGTTAGCGGGTAAGTGAATGTCTATATGTATGAGGGCAGATTTTTGTAACTCTGGAGGCATAAACACAAATCTTTTGAATATATAGTGGGATTTTTTTTGTCACTTGTGTTAAAATTAAGTATAACTTAAAGAGCTGCTATTGTGGCTGTAGACTTTATCTCCTTTACCTTTTGTTTTTTGATCTATTTAAAGTTAATAACCAAGCAGTTTTGTACATGATGTGATGGTTGAATCATCATCTCTGAGCTGATTTAAATCTGACTCTGAAGAGTTTTCTTTCTTTCCATTATGACCAGTTTGTTTGGAAGTTTCCTGCTACAGCATAACTGTGATAAAAGCGTGTCTTATTTTAAAGATGTCATCTGACTACAGTGAAAGCTTTTGCAGTCTTCAATTATACAGTGAGTAATGATGTCGGTTGCAATTTCATGTTCTAACACTGAAGACATTATTGACATGGTTTCCATTGATATCTTCAACATCTTCTGCCGATACGATGTGACTGACTTACAAATATTGAGTTGGTTGTCACGACAACCTGAGGGGCCAGTATAGTGTCACCTTCAGAAGCTGCATGGACTCTTCCCTTCAGCTGTATTCTATACCTTGAGTGTATGTGGCTTCTTTGAATTGTTGTTTTTCATTTTAATTCTCTTTCCCTTTTTAATTTCTTTCTTACCCGTTGCAGGGTCAACAGATGGAAATGATCTCTGTGTTTAATGTTTTCTGTACATGACTGTGTATGATGAAAGCCACCTTCCTTGTTACTGACATACTGTCCTGAGTCCATCACTCTTGGTGTTTTGGTTTTAATTTAATATTCATGATTATATTTTTATTGGTATATAAAGTAATTTTTTGCTTTAGAATGAACCATTTATGTCTGGCAGCTCTAAAGATTATGGTAAAAACACAAATCAAAACAATAACAGAACTCAATTGGTGATGAAATGCACACAGTCCCTTTTCAGAACTGTGCCCTGAAGTGATTTTTTCAATTTTTGTGTGTGTATGTGATGTGATATCGTGACTGTAGCGTCACGGCCCTCATACCCACACTAATACTGATGTTTTCTTAAATGGGTATTCCTCACAGAGGCTCAAAAGTTTTACTTCAAATTTTTCTTTATATAATATATCAATTTCCACAGCATCAGTACTTATGTCCACAGCCTAAATGGATCCATGCTGACTCTGCTCTACTGCTGCTAATACACTGGGTTATACACAGGTTCATTACATGAAACGGCAACTAACAAGTGCAAATAGGGATGTGATGCCAGTGTTTTCAAAGTCATTGTTGACAGTGTAGACAAGGCATCAGTCAGAACCAATATAACCATCCAGATGCTTTGAGATGCTTTACCAGAGTGCGTACATAATGGTATCCATGGCGCTGACAGGAAAGGGGTGTGGTCAGCAGCTGCTCACTTGTATTTAAAGCAAGACACAATGAAACAAGCTGTTTGGAACAGAGCTAAAAAGCAGGACACTGACATTGACTAAACAATCTGAGGTATTCTGGGGACAGTTTAGACTTAGATTAACTTGTAAATGGGAAGCAGTATGCCCCATTTTACTCTACTTTGCTTTAATTAAAACATCCACAACAGAGAAAACCAAACACTTCCTTTAAAGAGAGCCTTTTGCATTTTAGTCCCACTAATGTCGGGCCTCTATGGGGCTTACTTGGTTGATTACAATGTGAAATTTCACTTCTACCACTACATCCTATTGTCTAAAACAAAACTATGTCTGTTTCTTGCATAAAGCTGCACCAGTTTTGTCACCAGAGCTGCAAGTACTGTGCCTTGCATTCACTACCTATTGTAAACTTCTTTACCTTGAGATTATGTAATGGTAAGCATGAGTCTTTTTTATTTTTTATTTTTTTTACTGTAGTATACCTAGATCCTGAAAGCACAGCAAATACATTACATAGTGAATTAAATGAGAATAATGTTTGACCCAGCGACAAATTTCGTGTTCTTTATCCTTTTAGATGCACTTTTAACTTATATATCAATTACTGATAACAGTAGTGAGTGGAATAACTGAGGGTAAATGTCTCAATCCATCCCTGAATCATCACACTCCTGCAGAACAGTTTAAGAACGGGTAGAGCCAGGCTCATTATGGCAGCTATAAAAGGATTATGAAACTTCACATGGTTCAGTGGCTCAATGTATCATCCTCCAGGAGACAAGTTTGATTCTGTAAATCAATTATGGAAAACACTTTACAAGTGTAGCATGACAAAGTACTTTAATTTGTTACTGCGGGTGGGAACAAGTACTCTATATTTTAGACAGTGTATGTATAACACACTCAACCTTTAATAACATAACATATACAGAACAGAAGATGAGCAGGAATAGAACATTTTATGTGGAATGAAATCATTCTAATGCTTAATAGTTTTTTTTGGGTTATTGCAGGTTGGCTGGAATCTTGTGATAGTAGTCTAAACATTGTGTGAGTGAAGTTTTCAGTGCATGTATGATATCATATTTTGTATTCTATATTACTCCTACACTTGCATAAGTCATGTGTATTTTAATCCACTGCAGCAATAACTACTACAGGGATAATGAATGATAAAAGACCTTACAACATCAGTATAATTCAATTCATTTACATACTATTTAGGTAGTCTCGTTTATTTCATAAAAAGTGATAAACTTATTGTATTAAATAAAACACCGATGAGAAGGGACCAACACTAGTCAAATACCACACTGCCTTCTACTGGTGGTCGTGGATACCATACTCTATGGGTTTGATAAAGATGCCATACATATGTTATATTATTTAGTCTGTTTTACTAGTGAGTAGGTCTTTAAAATGTTTGCAGTAATTGAAGACCCTGGTGCTAAAAGTACTGAAGTACCATTTTTGTACATAATTCAAGTTGAGCATATAAACATGTTGTATTTGTTTTCTAAGTCAACCCTATAAGTATTTTAACAGACTTTTTTTAATGACTTCAATACTTTTAGCACCAGGGTCTTCAATTTTGAAATTAAAATAATTTTGGCTGTGACAACAAGAAACAAACAGCACACTAACAGCAGTTATTCTAGACAAACATAGATGTTTATGATATTTATATAAACTCATATTCTTTCTGTTGAACTCTTCTTTTTATTCCAGGATATAGAATATAAACTGTTCAGTGTTCTTCATTCATGGTGAACAATCAGTCTGAACAATAATACTGAGCACAAACAATAATAAGAAGGTATTTCCTATGAATAAAGTGACCCTGTATATTAAGAGATGTACTGAAATAACTATACTTGGTGAACAAAAGAGCACACTGTATTCACATAAGTACATTTGCCATGTGACACCTCTATTCATGTAACTGGAAAAACTTCCTGCTGAGCATAACACAGGTTTTTAAGTGAAATGAAATAACACCATGTTATAAAACAACTGAATCATATTCTACAGAGCTCCACTTCTGCTCCTGTGAAGGAAACTGGAGACATTCTAGGCTAATATTTCTCCTGTCTAGACAAGAGAGCAATGAGGAAGAAATGGTCTAGACAGAATCCATAATGAATGAGTCCACAGGGATCTATCTGACCTGACACACTTAGACATTTCTCTCATTGTTGTTGTTTCTTTGCCAAATAATGAATGTGTCTCTTGTACTTTTTTTTTTTTTTACCCTTGTGGTTTCTTTATAAAATCTGCCATTGGTTCTTTTTTATGGATTGATGCATTTATTTGACCATATTCATTATACATGTGAATGACAGGAATTAATCAAACAACATGGACTCAGATCAATTAAAATACTGTATCTATTAAATTATCAAAACTGTTTCATATCTGATTAATATGAGTGATGCTGATTGATAGAGAAACCTAAATAAGGATTATCATATACATGAAAATCAAAAGGATAAAGACAAGAAACCAGATGTCATCATTAACTGTGTACAACAGTTGTCCTTTGTCTAAGATATTTGTCAGTTTATGTGAGAGTTCACATCATTTATTACTGGAGCAGAACTTTGCTGGTTCTGGCCAACAGAGTGTGCTGTTAAACAAATCATTTGCATTAAAACATTCTGTAAAGAAAATACAGTTACCATGGAGAAACAACATAAATCTGAAAAACAACACATACAAACATCATATATAACGGTACAAAAACATCAACCCTTTCTTTTATATTGATATTCATATTAACTATTACAAATTTTCAAAGATCCTTTACTAAATGATAGATTTGTGCATCTAAGTTTATATTTTTCAGGTTGTTTTTCTATTACTGTTGAAAGGATTTTCTACCTATGATAATACCAAACATGTGCAGGCACATGCAGCCTGTAAACATTTTAATACTTCCACTTGCTTTCCTGGCAACCGTCAGGTACGGGATGACATGCAGTCTGGATTAGTGTCACAGCTGTTGCACCTTGATGAGATAAGAGCACACACATGTTGTTTTCCATGTGTTTAGGGAACATTATATTAACTTAGAAACCTAGAAGCCTGCCTTCATTTGAACCCTTAAATCTCAAATTGATTTATTTCTAGAGACAGAAGTGTCCAGTCCCCACCAGGAACTCAATAGATTTACATCCCCAAAGCAGCAGTACTCTCCAGCAGAGGGCACAGTGAGCATCATAATCCCACTTTTGCTGAGCAGAAAAGCCTCTGGGATAAACAGTTTTTTTCCTCTAAAATGACACTGAAATTGACAACTTCGACTAAAAGAACCTCCAAGCATTCATTTCTAACACAAGGAAAACATAGCTGCCACTTTCTTAAATCAGATACCACACAGATTTACTCTCAGATTGTATTGTTTATATTGAATGCTCACAACTCTAGAATGGAACAGAACACTTCAGTCTGGTGGAGCACCTGCTTCCTTCCCTTTTGCCCACTTGGCGCTGCTGACCCATAAGGAATATGCCGCTCAAAAGAGGATGTGATTTAATCATATTACTGCTTGATCAGCCCAGCCTGAGTCATGGTCCTTGACTCCTGGCCTCTAAATGAATCACAGACCCACTAAGTCAGGGACAATTTGTATGTCACCGTGATTAAATCAACGCCTTAATCCTATCCAGTCCAACAACAGGTTATCTACAAGCTGTTCCCCAGGCAGTACCACCACATTGCTGAGTGACTGTTGGGATTTTCAAGGACTTAATGTGAAATGAAGGGATTGGCTGCAGGGCGAAGCCAGCGCTGATTTTGCATGTACAGACTGAACGAGAAGGGCCTAGCCTAGTTTTCAAACCCACTTTTCTGGCGTTAAGTCATTAGTATGCACTTACCTCTCCTGTACAGTGTGCTTATAACTGATAATAAGAGACAGAAACTTGTGTTACAAAATAGAGTGGAAAATTTAAACTATAGGCCTATTTCACAAAGAGCCACTAAATATATTTTTGTACAGAAATAGGGAGTTTGCTGTATTATAGCTATGCCTGAAATATCAGCTTCCTACAACTCAGACATTTGTTTCAATTTGAAGAGAAGAGCCGGATTGTTCAGTTAACAGAAGTCATGTGGTTTCTTCATTTCCAGGTCTCATGATTTCATGGGACTGAATCAGACTCACAAAAATCCATGACGTGACTAAAAGTTGCCCTATTCTCACCTTTCTTCTCCTCTTCCACCGTGTCATTGAATCACTGGTACTTGAGTTCACTGAGACAAAGTGTGTGTCCTTGTGTAATGTGTGTGTGTACATTTGTGTATGTATTTAACTGTACAAGGATTATCACATGACTCATGGTTGAGATAAGTACAGGCTTAAGTCAAGGAGGGGAAGTCGAGGATAGAGAGCATTCTTTGTCAATGAATGTGTTATGTCACTAAGTGTAGTGATCTGAAATTTTTCAGTTTTTAACCATGTACTTGCACAATTGAATATAATCCAACACAGTTCTCTGTTTCATTCCTTACATATTATTTTCAGTTGATAATAATTTCTTTATCACTAAAATGCATTTGTTGACTTTGTAAACCATTTTCAACTGAGATCCATAATGACAACATAAAGACAAAACATGTTTGTACTGATAGCATATGCTGAAATGTATTGATTTATTTGGAAGTGAAACAATCTGAAAAAATCTGGAAAAAAAAACAAAGACACCAAAAAAATCTGAACAAAATCTGAATTTATCTATAATCCTCACAGATAGTCCTCCTGAAGTATTGTACAGATGTCTAAAATGATGGCAGTTATTTGTAAAATATTGCCGAAGCACACTGTGTATTCTATTTTAATCTTACCTATAGCCTAAATATTGTTTTTCATAACTTTGTACTATGCCATTAAATAATCCTCTTCTGCTGTGATATCTTCAACATTCTTTCAGAGACTGTTATTCCATTGAAGCCAGAACTTTTATTGATTATTGTTGAGAGTATGTGAAACACTAGATGACTCATCACAACTCAACAACACTTCCTCTATTACTTGCTTAATGGTATCTTAAATTACTCTTTGTTAAGCACTGTGAATTGCCCTGTGTATTCTTAAATTGTGCTATACAAATTCATTTGCCTTGTAGTGAATTCAGCCCTAATATCCATAAAGTTGGGCTGCTGGTGCATTTTTAATCTATCAGTCATCTTGGATACAGACACTATTAATAGGTAAAATAAATATAATAACATACCTAAACAATAATAGACAGGTGATAGGATAATAATGTTTTGCTCCCTTATATTTTTGACTGGTTGTGATCCAGTTGTTATTCTTTAGACTTTTGGTTGGCACTAACCACTTTACACTGGGAATTTCCAACAAGATCTGGAGATGTTTTTTTACCTAATGATTTGACTGTCACAACTGAGTTTCTAACACATCAACTTCAAGGCTAAATGTTCATTTATTGCCTAAAATATCCCAACCACTGACAGGTCCCACTATAGAAGTGAGGTTATAAACATTATTTCCGCCTTGCCTGTCAGTGGTCAGAATGTTAGATCCATGTAGAAGACCACACAAGGGCATACAGATTTGAAATCAATATGGATATATTATTTTTCCAACAATCTTGATTTATTTAGTACATTTCTTATTTTGATTTAACGTTTATGAATGCTCAAGTTCACAGCTCACACAAATGAAAATGAGCACAGTCTATGCTCTATAGCTGCTCCTCTACAGCGCAATGTAAATATTTGGGGTAAAAAATAATGCAGTGTACAAATAGAAGCCAACAGCACGTTTCCAGTTTCCAGTTTGGGGATGTCCCTCCGCTTCTCTGGGCTAAATAAGGCTGAGAGCTGCACTTCCAGTAATCTCCGTGGCATCACTCCGGTGACGGTCCGGTGTTGCTCACTCTATTTTGAGGTTGCTATAAACAGGAGGAGGAGCTCGAGCCCGGTTTAGGAGTGGATTTGGTGACGTCACCCGGAGCCAGCGCCCCTACGCAGCGCACAAGTTGGAACACGCGCTCAGCTCGCGCACCCACCGAGAGGCTCGAGACGTCAGTTGAACATGGCGTTGATGTGGACAGCTGTCACCAGTCTGCGGAGGAAAACAAACACTGCCACGGTCCAAACAGCTCTCTGAGACGCACCAAAGGCATATCTACGATCCCCGAAGCCCGGCTGAACGCGGCTCACCGAATTTCATCGTTGTCTCTCACTTCTTGGACTCAACATATGAGCTCGGTGGAAAGAAAAGGGGCGGCAAGGCAGCGCTGACAGCTGACATTACGTTAATCTGGGCTTTTTGAACACAAAATGTGGGCCAACAGCTTTAGCTAAATAAGAGGACGTTATCTGTGTGTGGGAGCTAACTAAAGCTAGCCATCGGCTGTGTCGAACGCTCAGAGGTATGATGATAACAACATGATTCCCTGAGCTGGTTATTTGCTCGTCAGTCAGCTGATACTGCCAGTTTAAACCTCTATGCGAACAGTTCATACCATTTTTATACTCGGTTTACAAACGTTAACGCCATCCAAATATTCCAAAGGAAATGTCAGATAATCAGAGCTGGAACTCCTCAGGATCCGAGGAAGATTTAGAGCCAAGAGAGGAGTCAGGGCATCCTGTCGGTATCGGCGAGTTCAGCGGGGTCCTCAGTAAGGTAAGCTAAGTCCTGTTATGGTTAGCTAACCAAGTTTACCCAGCAGTGTCAACACCTTAGCCAAATGATGAAAGTGTAACTGCTGTTAAGGTGCCTGCATGTGTTTTAAAACAACTCGTACCGTGTGTATTCCAGACTAGGATCGACCAAATCATTCAAATCATGGCGTAGTTCCATCGGACTTTCATCAGTATTAGACCATCACTAAAACACGTTAAACGTAGCGGAGACTATAATACTTAACTAGTTCCGTTATCCGAAAGGTTAATTAAAAGGTTGACAGCTTGTGTTTCACCTCAGTTGTGGTGTTGAATGATATATTCCCAAACGTACTTGTATCTTCTTTAAATGTTGTATGGTTTGTTGTACCATAGTCGATTGTTTTGTCAGTATGGGACAAAATCTTGGTAGTTTATTGTGAACGTACTGTACATTGTGTTTCCATATCAGAAAGGTATTTGTGCTGATTTAGGTGGTGATTACAAATGGTTTACATGATGTCACTGGTTACTATTATAACATGGATTGTAAAATTTGTGTTCTTTTGTGTGTTGTGGGTAAAAGTCGCCTTTTTAATTCTTTCTTTTTTCTCCTTGTGTATTGTTTATTACCAGGGAGGTATTAACCAAAGCCTTTTTTTTGGCTTCCATCCTCTCCTGCACAATGATGTTACTTATTTGAAGATTTTTTTTTCTCTCGCTGTTTATGATGTGCAAATAAATGAATGAATAAAAAATAGCTCATGGCATTGCTTTAACAACAGTATGCATGTAGCCTACAGTGCATGCTGGGGTACAGGTTCAAGTTAATATAAGGTTAGTTAATACTACACTGCAGTGTGGATATTTTATCCTGACATATGTTTGAACTAATTTCAGCGGGACTGTCTTTTATGCCAATTGGCCCATGTGCAATGATTAGGCTTTTGGCCAGCCAATGTGGTATTAATCTGACTGTACACTGATTGTCGGGAAACGGATTGTATGCTGACCTGCTAACCAAGCAGATCGCAAGATTAAGCAGATCCCCATCCAAAAACAGTCACCGGTTCAGTTATCCTAATCCATTCACATGCCATTAATCTAATGAGTATTATGAGTATGCTTTACAGAAAATCACATGTGCGTCCTAACTCTGGTTTATTTGGCAGAGAGCATTTCGAATTACGTACGTGTTTTGTACTTTTCATATACATTGACAAGACAAGAAAGTTGGACACCCTTCTACAATGCTCTAAAAAGTCTCTAACTAACTTACCAACTAACCAACCCTAACCCTTATGTGAAAATGTCCTGCAGTAGCTTGTCTTTAAAGTGAGCAGCAAATGCACATCACACAGTATGATACAAAACATCACCAAAAACTGAATATCTCAACACAAATTAAGTTAGGACATACCATAGTTACAGTGCTAGTTTCAAGGGAATTGCAGGATATCGTATTCATTTGCCATTCCACAAGTCTGTCTTTGACTTTATGTAAAGTTACTAATATGACTGCTTTTCTTTTTCAGTGGACAAACTACATCCATGGCTGGCAGGACCGTTGGGTTGTGTTGAAAAACAACACACTGAGTTACTACAAGTCTCAGGATGAGACAGAGTACGGTTGTCGGGGTTCCCTCTGCCTTACCAAAGCTGTTATCACTGTGAGTACAGTTTAGATTCCTTACTACAAAACTAAACACGTAGTCCTTCCTGAACACTATGATGCAATAAGTCTTACTAGAATGACTGCTGTTGTTTTGTAAGAGGGTCTTGTTTGCTAAGATAGGAAAGGCATTACCGTAGCCAGGGTTTTCCCTACGTTTGCAGAGGGCACTGTCCTAGCTACTCAAAGCACCAAACAGAAGATCTTACTGTGGAACACATCCAGTGCTATTCACGACACAACAGGATACCATGTGAATGCTTATTTACATTGCAAAATGTCAACACAAATTATGTTTGTCTGTA
This sequence comes from Ostorhinchus cyanosoma, assembly GCA_029814465.1. Lineage (NCBI taxonomy): Eukaryota > Metazoa > Chordata > Actinopteri > Kurtiformes > Apogonidae > Ostorhinchus > Ostorhinchus cyanosoma. The sequence goes on from JAPTYQ010000005.1 coordinate 33,777,262, forward strand.
ACTTCACCTGCAGCTACAGCTGAGTTTGTGTAACTTTACTTTGATGTTCTGGCCAGATTAAGCCAATCAATGATAGCCATAGTAGTTATTTATACCAAAACCAAAGCACAGTAGTATAAGTGAAATGAAATTGAATTGCAAACATGTCTCACTGAAAACAATACCTTTACGTGGACATGAGTACACTGGCACATTGAGAGACTGTATTAAATGGAGGTCAATGGCTATTGTCTGACCCAGTTGTTGTACTAATCAGACATTAAATAGAAATAGAATAATAAAAAAATAATAATGGTCTCAGTGCTTGGTGCAAAAAAGTGATTGCTTCTCAGAAAACGTTATGATGTTTGGTCTGTTTTCTAGTGAAAGTGCACTTTAATGATTGATGTTTTATCAAATCATTACAGTCATGTAGAAAAGGAATGTAACTTAGAAAGACCTAAATGTTTCCAGTTATATAAACCTATAAGTTAAATTAATTGAATTTATTTGAACAAGAATAGAACACTGTTGCTCTGTGGAGTGCATGAGAAGGAATATTAAAAGCAGACATCACTCTACTTACATACTCTTTCTGTCTCTCTTGCTCTTTCACCTCCTTCCCTCACATACTTTTGAGAATTCTGGCATAGGATATACAATATGTGGTTCAGATGTCAGACACACACCATATGTTCACTTTTATTCATGAAGAAGTTTCTAGACTCCTCCCTAAATTCATGTGGAAGCCTTCAGCTACAGTTACACTGCACTTCAGTCTTACAAATTTTCACTGTTTCCCATTTACTAAGCCCTGAGGATGGATAAATTCAATCATGTGTTTGCTGTTTCCATGAAATTTTAAGTAGCCTCCAGCTCAGGAGACATTAGAATTCACCCTTGAGCGGATATGTTTGGTCAACCAACAGAAGAGCTATGCGCTGTGTTTGTAAATGCAGAAGTCATTATTGCTGGCTGTTTTGTTCTTGCTTTCTCCATCTCAATGGTGAGAGCTCTTAGTAGCTGAGTGCAGAGCTGTTTCAGGGAACAGAGGGTAAATATGAACATATCTTGACTGTTTATCACTAGTCTAATTGGGTGAGGAACTTCACTCAGGGTTTCTCAATCTCATTCTTCTGCTGCAGGTCATAACCTATTCTTACGATTAACTCCTGATTGTGTCCCAAGTTTTGCTCGAGGGTAACTTGTTTGTCAGGTGACTGTTCTTGTTTCAAAACAGCATGCTATGTGGTAAGATTTAACAGAAAACTACATCATGAGACTCAGTGCTGTGTTACTGTGTAGGTGTGTGTTTTTGTGTCAGCTTTTAGACGTCTAGATCATTGATTTCTAAAAAGATTTCTAACTGATTTGGAACTGCTTTTTTTGTTGTTGTTTTTTTATTATGTGATTATGGTGTAAATAGTATTTTCATTTTACAGGCGTACTTACTTGGATTTTGTTTTGTCTTTGATCAATAAAGAAATAAAATCCAACATTGTAAAACTTTTGCTAATTGATAACATGTAACTGGATTAGTATGATAAGGAGTGCACCTCTGTCATAGCAAGAACATGTAGTATATACAGTCCTGGAAAAAAGTTTTTGGACACCCTTCAAATTTTACACAATCTCAAATATAATCATGATATATCTGCAGAAAAATATTTTTTGTGTTTCAAAAGATGTGGCTGCATTAGACAAACAGATGCAAATGGTTTTTTTTGTTTTTGTTTATAAGAAAAAAATAACAAAACTAAGTTATTGACAGTATAAACATGTCATGTCCTGGATGTTTTTCTGCTGAAACATCCAACCTCGACAGAACAGAGCAAGTGCAGAAGGGAGCATGTGGGTTTGGAAAAGGGAACAATACTTGCCAGATTTCAGTGACTTAAGTATGACTCTTAAAGGGGAACTTCGGTCATTTTCAACATGCTATTCTATTGCTCGATCTATCCAAGAAAAGCTTGTACCGAAGAC
>JAPTYQ010000005.1:33784253-33804308 GCA_029814465.1 Ostorhinchus cyanosoma
AAACTCTGAATTATGAAAGAGCTGCAGCATCTGAAACTGACCACAGTGAACATTTGACAGATAAACAGAACCACAGTCTCTCTGTCTCTCTCAACTCACCATACATTTTTAATGAGTAAGTTTTGGTTGTTGTTTTTTTTTTATCAATTACTAGAAATTTCAGGACACATTTGAATTCCAGGCAACCCCATGTGGGGTCCCGACCCCAAGGTTGAAAAAAAACTGCCTTAACTTAATTTAACAACTTTAAGACTCATTATATTGTGACGTATTCCATTACCATGATAAAATTAGGCATGCCTAAAGATTTAGGGTGTAGTTTACCATTCCCTTGTCTCAGTATTCCACCTCATGCTGTCCCTTGTTAACACTGAGCATCTGTTCCTGGCATTAGCACTGTCCAGGTGTCACGTAACAAGGCCAAGTCACACTCCTCCAGTAAAACCCATTTAAAAGTCTGATCCATTTGGCAAATACCACATACTGTAGGTGAATACCATTACTGAACCACTTCCAGCAAAGGCACACTAACACAGACACACATAGACATACATAGGCACTGGTTGCTGGACATGCCAGCGCTGCAGTTTTCCAGCACAGGCATTACACTGGAGAGCCATTAGGAATATGCTTCATCCTGCAAGTTGCCTTAAATGGCCAGTTATCTGCCACTTCTCCTCCTATGGGACAATGTCTGAAAATGGACACAATTGTGCTTCTGCTTTGCTCTTCTTTGTGCTCTCTCTCTCTCTCTCTCTCTCTCTCTCTCTCTCTCTCTCTCTCTCTCTCTCTCTCTCTCTCTCTCTCTCATGAGATGCTCTATGTAGATAGGCTTACATGGAAGCATGCATCGCATGTTTGTGACTGGTGGTTTGCTATCTTTCCAGTTGTCAAAGCCAACTCAAGAACAGATTGTCACCCTCTATGTAATGCACAGGAGATAAGCAGTTTGCTTTTCCACTGTCATTTTGATACCTATTTATATGGATAGCCACCTCTCTTATATGCCTCTCATTGCTCTGCATGTTCATGAAAGATATACTACCTTTAATATTTATATGAAAAGACATGACAAGGTTAGAAGAGTGATGTGTCTTCAGAAATCTGATCACTATCCAGAGTGGCAAAGGGTGGGTGTGATAAACATTGCTGTCAGAACCACAACACTGACCAATATAACCTTTTTTATCATTTTTGTGTTTTTATCTTTTCAGCTTCATGAGTTTGATGAGTGTCGGCTTGACATCAGTGTAAATGACAGTGTGTGGTACCTGAGAGCACAAGACCCAGATCACAGACATCAGTGGATCGATTCTATTGAGCTGCACAGGGTAAGTTATGCACACTTTACACACAGCAGAAAACAAATGTTTTCACATTTGCAACAAATCAGTATCATCTGTTCTGAGGTTGCATTTGTGAATGTGTTTATGGTATGCATGTGTGTGTTTTTATTAGAGTATCAGAGAAGGGAGGAGAGAGAGGGGAGGAGTCCAGGGAACAATGCTCATCCCTCCAAACCTGGTGCGTTGTTTTGTTTGTAGGACTCTAGGACTTACAGAGTGCGTCACGTCTTTTTAGTGCAGTGCATTGTAGCAGCAAGTGTGTCTGTGTGCAGATATTTGTTAAATCCTAGAGGTTTCACCACTAGTGCATGGCTCAAACACAAGGCACACTTGGTTGAAGCTATCTTAACCTTGGGCTTAGAGTTGGCTAAGGGTTAGCATAATCCCTTTTTACAAATGGACATTTAACACATGGCTAACTCTGAAAAGGGATACAAGTCCAGTGTGAAACACAGAGTCCAGAGATAACCCCATTTCTGAATATTGCCGTCTGCTGTTCGTCAGCCAGTCTTGGACAACAGTCCTGTCTTTGTTGCAGTGTTGCTTGCATAAAATGTTAGTACAGTGTGACAACTTGCAGGACTGAAATACACATTCAGCTTTTAAATCCCTTTGTTAGTGCTGAGAAAGTTAAAACTGAATCCAGTGTTCAGCCACTGTGAAGGACAAAGGAAACAGGTTGCAGCCCTGCTGTAGACCACTGAGCAAACAACAATAGAGGCAGGAAAGGAAGACTTGCAAAATGTTTATAGTTATATGCCTCACAAGAGAGACATCATGTATGTAAATGATGGACTCTTATGTGTTTTGTGGCCTAAACAGTATTGTTTGGTATTGTGGTATGCAGCATTTGCAGCGCAATAAAATGTTGCTACGTACAGATGTGGGAGTTTAAAAGCCTAAATCCAAAGCAAGCATTCGGCAGAGAAAATGCATAGTTGTGAGTCTGTTTGACACAGAGGAGGAGAGAGCAGCAACTACCACACCTTCAGTCTGGCTGCCAAAACACGTGCTGCTCATTTGTGATCCTTAGTTTAGGAAATCCCCCCTCCCTCTCCTCAGTCACTCATCGCAACATCAGGGAGCTACCGTGACTCAGTCGTGTGCACGCTTGCACACACATACCCGACCACCATCCCACCCACAGTGAGTCACCGCTCAGAACTCTTCTCCTAGAAGGGCCCACTTCCTTTTCTTACTTGTATTACTCATAGCACTCAGCAGCCCAGTGTCTCCAGGGAAACACAACACACTTCAGCTAACATCTTATTTTGAGAAAGTGAAAACTCTTGATATCAAAATATTTGTTTCTGGGATACTATTGCTACTATAAATAAGCCTTATGAGTGTTGAATAGTTAACATAAGCAGCAACAGCCCTTTACATATGTTACATGTATTAAAAGGTAATTTTTTAGGATACTGATCTATTTTCTATTTTCATTTTGCTTAACAGCCACATAGATGGTGAATATTTATCAGGCTTCATGTTTGATTTTGTCTGAAATTAATATTGCGTGTGTGTATGTCTGTGTGTGTATATGTACTAATTGCCAGACACATTGAAGTCTGCACACTTTAGCGCATTGCAATTGTGCATGCATGTGCACAAAGGTGTTTTATACTATGGAGCTGATTATCGTTGGTGTTCCTCTAATATGTATTTTTATCGAACACCACAGCAACAACAAATCCCTCTGTTCTGAGATATTCGTTTCAGTCATCAGACAGAGATGTTGGATACTGCTGTCTGTGCTGATCGAGTCAGTAGGGTAGCAGAATGTTGGCTAAAGGGCAGGCAGCAGTGACTGAAATACATGTGAACACCGGTGGAGTTACTCCTGGTTGCTGACCGACAGTAACCTCAGGCTCTTGCAGATGGTGGTCACGTGTATTTGAATGTGCTGCCCCCTGGTGGCTCAAAGAGGAAGCAGCACTTAAAGGGACAAGCCCCAGTTTCTCCTTTTTGTTAGTGCAGTATGTGTCAGTGAACTGTGCCTCTTTGCTATCTCCATCTATTTTAAGAGACAGGCTGTTATGCAAGAGGAAAGGGGAGCCACTCAACTGTTTACTATGTCAGCTGATTTGTCATTGTGCTGCTATGATCGTCATCTGAATCATGTCTTGCTGTTGTTCATCACTGCATTATTAATTATGTATTTACTCCTGGAAAACAAATTAATGGTATTCTTTTTTTAAAAATTATGTTTTAATCAAAATTTTTTTTTTATTGAACAAAAATGAGCTCTCATCTATGTTGGTATTTCTTTAAATTACTGGCATGTTAAATCTGTAGTTACCTCTTGGAAACAAGGTGAGAAAAGATATTCAATGAAAAGAGTGTAAATTAGAAAGACAAGTCATTCTGAGACAAAAAGAACTGGTTTTGTGTCATTGCTGCTGCTCCTTAAGACCCTGTTCAATTGTGGTTTGAGTGATAGTGAAGTTCTTTGTCATGCATGCCATTATTTTATATTAATAATCTGAATGTATTTGATTGGTTGTGACTACTTTGTGGCAACAGTAGTGACTTGTGTCCTCTGTTTATGTGTCTCTTTAAAGGCTGATTCTGGTTATGGCTCTGAGTCCAGTCTGCGGAGACATGGCTCCATGTTGTCTCTCACATCAGCCACCAGTGGCTACTCTGCCACCTCCACATCCTCTTTCAAGGTAATATTTCTGGTTACTGTTTGCTCTTCCTCAAATGGTTAGTAGCTTTTTGTGTTTTACCCACACACAAGGGACTATAGATATTTGTGAATGTTCACGTCAAGCTGTTAGTTTGGACTGTGTACATGTACAAGACAGCTTAGTGGTCTGTTGACCTGTAAACATTCAGTTACTAATATAAATAATGGATGGGTGTCTACAGTCTACAGTCAGTACGTTTACATGCACTTAGACAAATTCAACTTATTGCCTTAGTTCGGCTAATATTGAAGTTTTAAAAGCCATATATATATATATATATATATATATGTACACCTTAGTCCGACTGTAGTCGAACCAAACTGAAGTTTTTGTAATCTGACTATTTGTGCCAGATAATGTGGTTTTAAGTTGAGCTCTTTAGGCATGTATATGCAAACCACAGTTAGCTGAACTATTGACGGGCGTGGGCACTCCCCCTTCCGGAAGTGGTGAGAGTCACGGTATGACAACAACACAGTAACAGAAGAAGAAGACATGTAACACAATCAGGGTGTACAGTATATATGAAATGTCCTGAGCTGCTGCATCATTGTCGTCCATATCCTCGCTCAGTGTTGTTGTCCTCCTTCTACTACGTCTGCTTCAAATCTGCCACGTTTATTTACTAATTGTTTTTCCATGGCAAGAATGCCAATGCAAAAGGGCGTGTAGCGCCACCTAATGTCTCTGAGTTGAACATACCTCACTCAATAATTCGATTCTCTTGCTGCATATGTACACTCCAGTTAAATCCTTAGCTTGGTTATTGCCAATAGCTCAACTTAGATGTGCATGTAAACGTACTGACTGCTGCCTTTCAAACATTATCAAAGTGTAATCATTGTGCTGTTTTGCTGTTTTTCTAGAAGGGTTACAGCCTGAGAGAGAAACTGGCAGAGATGGAGACCTTCAGAGATATTTTATGCAGACAGGTGGATACACTTCAGAAATACTTTGACAGCTGTGCAGATGCTGAATCCAAGGATGAGCTGCAGAGGGACAAAAGTAAGTTGTAGATATCAATACTATTATTAAAGTGTAACTTCATCCTTACCATGAGCCTAACTTAACCCACTGCTCAATTCTGAAAAGCACTAAGAATCTGCAAGAGTGAAGAGTTACAGATGTGTGTGTGGCTGGAGTTGTTCAGGGACATCTGGACTGAGAAACCCACTGACACTTTTGCATTTATGTCAGAGTCTGAAAAGGTTGCTTTTCTGCCCCACAAGCAAACATTTATTTTATTTTCAATGCTATTTCTTGCTGTCAGGTAGTTGTGTTTGACTGGGAACTGAAGTTGTTTCATGGTCTTCATGGCCACCTGACTGTCCAAAGAAAAACAGCAACTTTACCTCACTGAAGCACACCTGACATATCGTGAACACATTAGTTCAAACCAAACAGATTGAGCCACATTATGGTGAGGTAAAATTGTTATTTTGTGTGTGTGTGTTTTTTTTTGTTTTTTTTTTTCAAGAAAGTCTATTGGTTTTGAATAGAACTGTATAAATGTTTGATTTCTCTCTGTCTGAGTGGAAGTCATGTGGGTATAAGACCCAATTAGAGAAATTGTAATTCACTTTAACGATACAGAGAAATTTGGTGTGAAGTGAGAACCTGAGTGTCTAGGAAGCTACTGCAGAACAAAAATCAGTCTGAACTTATTGCTTACAAGACACTACTTTCCCTTTTTTTTTTTTTACACGAAAATGTGAAAATATTTGTATTTTAGTAGAAAAACATGCTCGGAGTCTTGTATGAAATGTCTTTGTGTGTGCTGTGACTCTGAAAGCAGTTATTCTCCAGGCCCCCTCACCCTCTGCCCATCTTGGCTGGCTGAACATTTGCTCATGGCAGCCTGTGCAGGGAGACTGTGTATGGCCACAGTGAATGAAGCACTGCTTTTGTTCTCCTCACCTCCCTCTCTCCCCTTCTTGCTCTCTCACTTTATCTCTCACCCTCTCTCCATTCTAAAGATGAAACCAGACCATTGTCATGTTGTCCAGCACAGCAGAAGTCTGTCAGTCTGATGGCACGCCGTGCTGTAGCTGAAAATGTGAATGGACATTTAGGTGTTAGTCTGCTCTGGAGCACTGAAGACACTCTCAGTAGGGACCTACAGGTATCAATTATCTGACGGATGCTGTCTTTGCTCTGCCCTTTTCAGTTGTAGAGGATGATGAGGACGATTTCCCCAATACTAGAACAGATGGAGAATATTTGCACCACAACAACAACAACAATGGCAGCAAAGAAAAGTGTAAGTAACGCTAAAGATTTACTCATAGATGTGTTGAACTCTTTGACATATTTGCTACACAACATCATTCATCTGTATAGATTGCTGCATATATCAGTTGTATACATCGGTTCTTTCTCCTTTGTGCAGTGTTCCAGGTCTTGAGCCCTAAGGGAATCAATGGCATAGACTTTAAGGGCGAGGCCATCACATTCAAGGCTACCACGGCTGGGATCCTGGCCACTCTGTCCCACTGTATTGACCTCATGGTAAAGAGAGAAGACAGCTGGCAAAAGAGACTAGACAAGGTGTGATCTGCTGCAGCATCTGTCTGCACTGTATATGAGTGTCTGTTAGTTTTACATAGATTATCACTCATCATACACTACATCATACACTCCTTTTCCCTTTTGAAAATTCATATCTATTCAGTTAATTTTAACATGCATCTCAGAGAGAGCAGGGAGATGTGGCCAGCTAAAAAGTAACTGCAATAAAGAAAATGTACTTTGAATATTTAGCCACCTCAGCGTAAATGCCTGTCCAACTTTCTCTTCATCATTTAATGATTCTGGATTTTTGTGTGTGTAGGAGATGGAGAAGAGGCGAAGAATAGAGGAGGGTTATAAATCAGCCCTCAACGAGCTCAAGAAAAAGTCCCACTTCGGAGGACCAGATTATGAGGTGAATTCTAGCTCTTATTTCTTAATCTTGTATGTTGTTACCCTCGTTGCATAATTGCCTAAGAAGTGTTAGGAGAGTAAAGTTCCACAGCTAGGCAATTACGCAATGAGGCTAACAATATGTGACACTGTTTTCAGGTTGTGCTAGAACTTTTGATGTAATATGTTTCTCTGGTTGATTTATAGGAGGGCCCAAACAGCCTCATCAATGAAGATGAATTTTTTGATGCAGTTGAAGCTGCTCTCGACAGACAAGACAAAATAGAAGAACAGGTGAGAAATTGGATTTTGTTTCTAACTTTACAGTATTGACTCTTGATGTTTAATGTGTCGCTAAATGTTTGATATGAAGTTTTTTTTGCTGGTTTCTCATAATAAAATTATACATTTGCTGTGTTGCAGTCCCAAACAGAGAAGACGAGGATACAGAGATCGAGTCCTGTTCCCTCTGGAGATGCCTACTCCAGCACCGGCTCACACAGATTCTCTGACAAGGTTGGCAACCCTCTAAAAACTTGACACATCTGAAAGCTACTTTCATCATCACACGTTCATTTGTTTCTGCTCCTTATTTTCTGTTTTCATGTCTTTTATTTTGACATCTCACTCCCCTTAGTTTAACATTTTCTTTTCCTCTGCTTCATCTTCATTTGTCCATCATCTCATGGGTTCTCACCTCCTCTGTAGACTCATAATCAGTCTGCCCCTGCTCTGATAATCAGGGCCTCACCCCATGACGTCCACAGATTCAGCACAGAGGTAACTCACTGCCAAGGCTTTGTCAATCACACTTCCTCTGTGCTTCACCTCTGAAGACTAAATAATATGTGTGCATTTTCTTGCATAGATCTTACTAAAACATCCTCTAACTCTGTGTTTCATTACTAAACATCATCTCACTCGTGTAGGATAAAAGTAGCATCTTAAGAGTGTTTTACAAAGACATGCCATGCTGATGACTCTTCAGCACAATGAATTAAAACTCTCTGTCCCTGGTCTGATGTTAAAGGTGGAGGAGATGGTGCAGAGTCACATGACCTACTCCCTGCAGGATGTCGGTGGAGACGCCAACTGGCAGCTGGTGGTAGAAGAGGGAGAAATGAAGGTACAGGACAGCTCTTAACCCATAAAAACCCAGAGCTACTTTTGTGGCAACTCCCAAATAAATTATTCTCTCCATTTAACCTTTCCTGAGTGATTGATTGTTATCTATTATGATACAATCCTTTTCGTTTTGCATTTTTCAATGACAAGCAGTATTTTTCTATATTTAACTTACTGATCATGTAGATGTTCATAAAAGATCAGAGTAGAAGTTGAGGGTTACTGTAACAAATGGAAAACTGAATCAAAAGGGACTTTTTTCAACAAAATATATCAGTAATTGAACATAAAAACAAGCATCTACAACCTTTGCATTGGTCAAACTACATGGGTTTTATTGATGAATCACTGTTGTAGAAGATGAGTGTTTCCATGTTCAATATGGAGCATCCAAAGGGTCATATCTGATGATGATGATGAAAAGCATTTTTTACCGAAATTATTTAATTTATTGATAGGATTATTGGTTTAGAATTTATTAAACATGTTAGATGAGTAGATCCTTTGGTTGTTTGGCCGGTTGTTTGGGTTTTTGAGGGTTAAGTTCAGTTTTTAGCTTTGTAAAAGTTCTCTGCTTCACTCATTAGAAAATATGGACTAACAGCGTTCTTCATGAATTTGGCATGTGTTTGCAGGTGTACAGGAGAGAAGTGGAAGAAAATGGGATTGTCCTGGATCCACTTAAGGCTACTCATTCAGTTAAGGGGGTCACTGGTCACGAGGTCTGCCACTACTTCTGGGACACTGCCTACCGCAACGACTGGGAGAGTAGGTTTTGATCTAAATCAACATTTAGGACAATTCATTAAAAGCCTTATATGAAAATGAAATGAAAATGTTTTGCTTATTTCTAATACTCCCATGTCCCCTGTGTCATTCAGCCACCATTGAAAACTTCAATGTTGTGGAGACACTGTCAGACAACGCAGCCATTATCTATCAAACACATAAGGTAAGAGGGACACATTCACCGCCAGCAGACTAGAAAATGGACTCATGTTGAATCTGTGATGTGACAGTAATAATCTGTGTTGCAGCGGGTGTGGCCAGCCTCACAGAGAGATGTGCTGTATCTCTCTGCCATGAGGAAGATCATGGCAAATAATGAGAACGACCCAGATACTTGGCTGGTCTGCAATTTCTCAGTGGATCATGACGATGCACAGGTGAGCCTACACAGCTCGGTTTCAGTTTCAGATAGTCAAAAACGTGACTCTAAAACTACAACTTCCAGCTCCTTCAAATTGATCATTTACAATACTGCTTCTTGTCCTAATCATTTACGTATTCATTTTTCCATGTCTTCCAGCCAACCAACCGGTGTGTCCGTGCCAAAATCAACATTGCCATGATCTGTCAGACCCTGGTTAGCCCACCAGAGGGCGATAAAGAGATCAGCAGAGACAACATCCTGTGTAAAATCACCTACGTTGCCAATGGTGTGTGTGTGTTCTTGTTTCACTTGAAAATTGTTCATCTCCTCACCTCTACACATGCAAACTTAGTTTCTTTTTCTGTTTTTGCAGTGAATCCAGGAGGCTGGGCTCCTGCCTCTGTGCTCAGGGCTGTAGCTAAGAGGGAATACCCCAAGTTCCTCAAGCGCTTCACCTCGTACGTCCAGGAAAAAACAGCTGGAAAGCCTATCTTATTCTGAGGCACAAAGGTAGCACAAGTGGGTGTTAAATGGACTCAAATCTTTATTCAGTCCATACTTTCCAAAAATATACAATATAAATCCCTTGCATCATCACAGTGCTTCATTTATGTGAAGATGAAATCCCTGTACAGCCTTTTCTACAGATGTCATGACCTGTTGAGTGTCTCAAAAAAGAGCATCTGCCCCACAATTCTTAGTTAGCTCAGGGGGGGGGGGTGATAATGTCGCCATCTAGTGGCTGTATTCATTATCAGTGACAGAAGAAAATATCACATGAAAATTTGAGACTGAAACCACTGATGTCACAATAAAAAAAGGTCATGTTTAATTGTATTGCACTCTAGACAAAATACTACATAGCTCTTATTCTAAAGCAAACATGGGATTATCCTTCCCAAATAGGTTCTTGCAGCAGCTGCTAGTGCCATCTTCGAGGCTAAATTTAAAAGGATGACTTGTTTCCAACAGATCTATTAATGTTTAAATGTATGTATGTTAAATAAGACATTTGTAAAAAAAAAAAACTAGAATAAACACAGTTTTTGCTCATTGACTTCAGTATTTTATCCTCGCCATTTGTACTGTAGTTACTATTTTTTGTCCGTTTTTCATTTCGTCATGAGCATTTTCCATCTTTCCGTTAAGCTGCTATTGTTTGCTTGTAAAAAAAATCTATGTCAGGCGAGTATCATTTTTTTAAAAAAAAATTTTTTTTTTGGGTTGAAAGTCCAGAGGGCTGTCATCAACTTCGAGTTTGACCCCTATGACAACAGACTTGACCTTTTTGACTCTGTCTCTCTCATGAAACCACCAGTTGCTGGTAGTGATGGAGGGATGTGTCGACATGAGTTTTTCATATATTTAATGTACAAAAGAGAGTTCATGTACATTACTTGCTCTGCTTTGTATTTGTGTCATTGTTAATATGTTGCAGTGTCATAGCACATGCAGTATTTTGAATGTTGGATAAGTTGTAAATAGGGTCGCTAACTTTTCAGCTTGGAAGTAAGCCAAGCCCAGATGCCTTAGGAAATGCTGTTTCAGATGGAGCAACGGGTGCTGTTAGTGCACTCTATCATCACTAGTGAAGTGCCTCATGGCTTTTCTCCCCTTATTGACTGTGTTTTTAGTTGTGTCCCGCAATTTATGTAGTAGATCAATAAACCAGGTGACACTTTCTGTTGATTTGGTTTCCCAGCAAAGGGCTGAAGGTCATCTCTCAAGTTGCAGTATTATGAAGACACCAGATTCACATACATTTATTTCACTTCAGAAGTATTCCCACCAGCTGATGATGGTGGATCTTTTGTTCCATAAACATGTCCATCAGTATTTGGGAGATGTGCTGTCTACAACTAAGATAGGAGCAGTATGCTGGCATGTTTTGTTCAGTTGTGTACTTGAGTATTACTGAAATGTTTTACAGCATTGGACTTGAATGGTTGTAGCAGTTTCACAGCAAATGCATGAAACACAGAAGGATCACAAAGCCATTTTGTAAAAAGAGGCTTTTGGAGCATAGACAAAGTGTAACTTTGCTAATTATTTTTGAGATTCAGAATTCACCTTAGTTATTTTAATACACCTGTGAACAGCACAAAGTTGTCCAGTGTCCTTGTTGGTATCAATGAGGATGGTGTCTATTTGTTACAAAGCTACTTTATCAGCAGTCACTTGATTGAAATAAGTTTATAGTCCACTAATGTGGGTGAGAGACTAAGTGAAGCCGAATGAAACTCAGCCTTGCAGCTAAGTGGAAAGATGCCAGGCTGAAGTCCGTTCACCTAAAGCAGACATTTCTAATGCTGAATTATTAGTTATATGAATGTAATTAGACATACATTTCTATATGTAAATAGTTTGTTCTGTACTAAATCTGTGGGATCAACTTACAAATGTACTGTGACAACGTGGCACTACTTTTGCCCCGTTTGAAAAGTGAAATAAAAAGTTCATCCTCTAGTTTTTGTGTTTGTAATTTTTATTAGACAAGGTTAAATGTTATTTCACTTAAATAAACACTGTCATCTGTTTAATACCTTTTCGCATTCAAGACATTCCGAGGACCTGTTTTCAAATCAGGTAAGACCACCTCTTAGCTTCACTGGCATTCCAACATAACAATGCAAGAATACAGTCTGTAGTCACTGGTCCTTTAAAACCATCCCAGTGCTGTTCAATCCTGGAATCGCTCTGCAAACAAATGTATTAAGTTAATTTTTATGGCTTTGATTTTCCACTGTTCTTCCAATTATCGACACAAAGAAGCATCTAGCCTGTAACAGTTTGGCAGAGTCACAAACCGAGCAGTCCCACAGTGAGTCACTCTACAGTATACACAGTATACAGCGGCACTTTGATTCAGAAAGGGTTGTGCAAGTATTACCCTGCAGTCCATGAACACTTAAACATTGACAGAATACATCATACATTCAGATGGAAAGTTGGCATTTTAATATTCGACCATCACAGCTCTATCTTAAGATTTTGGCAAGTGCAAGGCTAACCCATCTGAGAAATCAGATGTCACAGCTGTCAGAAAACCTCAGAAGTTCACCATGTTCTTCTGTTTGGTAGAGAAGCTCTTAGACATTGGCCTTGCAGCTTCTGAGAGGCACAGGGTTAGTAGTTCAATTGTGCAGCATGGTGGATTTTTTTTCCTCAATCCAAGATTCAATTGTGACAATAAATGAAGGCTTTGTCAAAGTGTGTTACGTTAGTGTCACACTGTTAAGACGCAGACAAATGGCACAAAGTAGTAACCCACGGAGTTGCAACTGCAACATAAAATCATTTGAGTGACACACACAAGCAAGTGCACATCAGCTGTAGTGTTCAGCATGTGTTGGGTCAGGTCTTCATTTTCCTGATCATCATGACCCACACCACTTCAGGACTTCATTAGCTGATGCTTCAGTCCCAGTAAAGCTGGACATCCCCTTCAGTCTGAGGACGGACCAGCAGCAGGTTTTGTCACGCAGCTGTCTCTGACTTTGATGACTGTGTTTCTGACAGATTTGATCCAGATCTAGAAAGGAATAACAGGTTAGCACTCAATAGGCAAGTGAAAAGAGTGTGTGTAGTGTGTGTAGAGGACCTAACCTGTTGTGGGTCATATGGCTTTTAACAAGGTGCCCAGCAGCCAGAGCTGCCATGAGAGAGAGTTCCCCTGCCAGGACAGTAGCACAGACCACACGGGCCAGCTGTCGGGCGTTCTCACCCGGCTGCTGTGAGCTGGTACCTTGTACACCAAGCATCTGGAGACACAAAGGTACAATGAATTAAATACAAGCTTTTCCATCAGTAAGTCAGGTGGCATTGGTTATCTTCCCTAGAAATTCAGTCAGAGATTTATCTTCTCAAAAAGAATCTAAGATTAATTTGTGGTTGTAAAACTGAAGTATTCCAAATCAAAGAAAAAAAAATCCAGCTGACCTTAAAATATCTCACTTATGTGCAAACTTCAGTAAAGTAATCTTAAGAATAGCAGGCTGTACCTGTAAACAGGCCTGCTGTGGTGGTAGGTTGGTGCCTCCTCCCACAGTTCCCAGTTCTATGGAAGGCATAGTACAGCTGATGTACAGGTCCTCTCCTTCTGGACCAGCAGGCTCCATCTGGGTGATACAGTTGGAACTGCCCACCGTCTGAGCTGGATCCTAATCCACAGAAAAGAGAAACATCTTAAAAACAGGGTAATGATTTGTCTTCATTCTGAAACAACAGCAAATTGTCAACAGTGTTAATAACATACAGTAATTACGTACCTGTCCACAAGCAATATAGATGGCTGTTACAATGTTGGCAGCATGAGCATTGAAGCCCCCTATACTTCCAGCCATGGCCGAGCCCACTAAATTCTTGTTGATGTTCAGATCAACTAGAGCAGCTGTGCTGCTCTTCAACACCTGCACAGATACATTAAAAGGGTTTTTTTTTAGCAAGCCAGGTTTACAAACAGCAATACACTAAGCCAAGATTACTACATCAACTAGGATTTGTTTCTTAATGAAACACCAATCCAAGCAGACAACTTAGTTTTAACCTTCTTTACCTCCTTGACCACTTTGGAGGGAATGGTAGCCTCACACACCGCAGATTTGCCCCGGCCCAGAATCCAGTTAATGGCAGCGGGTTTCTTATCAGTGCAATAGTTGCCACTAACAGACAACACCTCCATGTCTGGAAACTGCTGCTTCAGTCTCTGCAGAGCATGCTCAGTCCCCTGAGAACACAGACAGGCGATGCAATGAGTATTTACAATAATAGACATAAAAAATATGGCTCAGAAGATGATAGTATATTCCCTGGCCACACCCGCACTCCAATTTTATGCCTCAGGGATGGAAAGACCACCACTCACCACTGTCACTGAAGAATAAAAGCCCATTTGTGGACACACAAATATCTGTGTATTTCCTGTCTTATTGCTACACAACCTTGGGTCGTACCTTGGAGAGCATGTTCATGCCCATGGCGTCTCCTGTCTGGGACTGGAAACGGATGTACAGGTTTCTTCCAGCTAAGCCCACGAGCACCTTCTCCAAACGAGCAAACCTATTGAGTAGGTCCAAGTTTATTTTCTGCACAACTACAGCTGCTGTTTCTTAACACGCATAAACACTGTTTTAATTACATAGTGTTTCTACAAACCTGCTGGTCTCATCAAAGGCCTCTTGGATAATACTAAACCCCTCTGAGGTCTCCAGCCAGACTTTGGCCTCTGCAGCCCGGCAGGCGGAGGGTAACCTCACCACAGGACCCCTGGTCATATTGTCGGCTAGGATCCTGCTGTGGCAACCGCCGCTCAGCTGGACAGGAAGAACAACAGAGTGAGCACAGCATACATTTACATAGTTACCACAGTAACAATCTATGGCGTGATTACATCACTTACAGAGAGTGCTCTACATCCTCTGTTAGTGCTGGCGACCAAACAGCCCTCAGTGGTTGCCAAAGGAACATAAAACTGTTTATCATCCAACAAAAGAGGACCTGCCACTCCCACTGGCACTGGCATGTACCCAATGACATTCTCACATGAAGTGCCCATCACCTGCAGGATGACAACAAAAATGCTCAATGTTAATCATGACAGACCTGGAATATGGTCATGTAAACACTAGGATTAAGTTGTGATAACTTCTGAAAACATTCACATGTGGACAGGACCTTAGAATAGTCATAGTGTTTATAAGGCAGACAAGCCAAAGCAGAAGGAACAGGTAGTTTGGGTGAAAGCAGCTCCCTCCTGATGGCCACCCCCCTCTCTGGACTCTCCAGCACCACTTCAAGCTTATAGTTCAGGATGTTGCGTGAGGTGACCAGGTTCATCACCTCTATGTCACTGAGGAAACTGGCGCCCCTCTAGAAAGCAAACAACAACAAATCGATGAGCTCTTGAATCCTCATACAAACATAAATGGCATGTGTGTTTTCTACCTGATCCTTAAACTGACCTGAGGATCTGAGAGGATGGTCATACATTCTTCCAGTGTCCGTGGCTCTAAAGTGCAGTTATACTGGGAAACCATTTCCCCTGCACTTGAAACACTGTGTCCACACTCTGCTGAGGCTGCTGGAGGTGTCTCTGGAGTTATCAGGAGAGATAAAGCTCATGTAAATATGACAAAAAGTTGTTACATGTGGGCACAAAGTTGTTTTTTTTGTTTTTAATATCACCTTTCTAACATAGCATCAGTTATGGCTGATGTTCGCATAAAGACACAGAGGAAACATATCTTAGAACAAGAGAAAAAGTAAGCAGTGTTTACTAATACCCCTGTCTGGTCGCACAACACTTTGCCCCTCCGGCTCACTAATACCCCACCTTTCCAGGGGTAAATTTGGAGTCTTAACTTTCAATTTTTTCAAATATTTGTAAAAAAAACCCCTAAAACTTAAGAGAAAGACACTTGTAACAAACAAATGTGTGAAATTTGAAGAGGATCAGGTGACGATCGTCCAAGAATCAGTTGGAAAAAAATCTCGGACAGAGGGAAACTCATCTTTTATATTGGGACTAAATGTCAAAAAGGGAAGCATTTCATTGAAACAAATTAAGTGACATTTCACTTAAAATAAAATAGTCTTGTTGTTAAGATTTCAAAATGTAGTCCTCAGACACTGGCGTCATGAACCCCAAAAAATAACCAGAGTAAAACAATGCAGTAATGCAGAGTTGGATACAACACATATATAGACGGTACTATGACATTGAATCTCAGATACAAGACTGTCCTCAGTGCGCTTTGTCTGCCAGCGCCACAATAGGTGTTAATGATGAAGCAAAAGATCCTAAGTTGAATGGTAGGATAATGGACCGATTTGTAATGTGGGGGGAAAAAACACAACTTTAGCATCACTTTTAACACTTGGATACTATTTCTAGTTTTTCTGGTTTAACAAAAGTAATTACATTACTTACATGTTACTTTACAATGTAAGCCATTTTTCTGCATAAAGTATCACTTGAGCATTATTTCAACACTTCCTTTATAGTTTCTGATTACATAGATGATGATGTAGCCATTAGCGAGTCCCTCTTTGGCCTGTAATCTTTAATCCAGCAAAGACAAAGCAGCTTCATAACACCTATGAGGATCGCCAATGTTAGATTAAGTACAGCAGTTAAACAAAAGAGAAACTCAGACCTCAGCTGGGGATATGAATCACTCTGAAAGATTACACCAGGTCACAAAACCCAAACGGCTGCCAACAATATTACACTTAACACTTTCTCCTTGAATTCACACAAATTTCATGGGTGAGCTATTTTGAACACAACATTGAGAATTTCACAAAAAGATGAGAGGTTTTCATCCTTCAAGATATATCATAAAATGGTTCACCAGGACCAATTAAAAGCCTTACCCTTGTTTCTGTCTGCCTCTGGGGAAGACTGTGGGCCTGCCACAGCTGCAGAGGTAGGGATGGTTGCTGGGCTACTGTTCACAGGGACATGGGATTTCGAGGTTGGAGGGTCCCTCCTGCAAAATTCCCCTCCCATCCTGTGCTTCTGAGAGGGAAGGGAGCCCATAATGGGGCTCTTTAGGGATAAGGACGACTCTGCCTCAGCTTGTTCAAAGAAGACATACTTCATAGCTAGGAGCAGGGCCAGGCTGAGAGTTATCACTTGTTCCAGGTCCATACTGATGGCAGATAAAAGAGAGATGAACAGAGTTATTTGCCTGTTGATTCCTAAAGAGAACCGATATGACATATTATAGAAAAATTGACTGTATATTCCTCGGTCTCTGTTTTTACCTAGTGAGATTAAAAGGTCCCATCCCTATGGTACCATCAGAGTGCAGTGTCTTAGATATACGACCTTCAACAGTGCGATTCTGCCCTGGATTCTCAGCTGCTAGTCTAGTGTGGGCATGAACCAAGGCAAGACCCAAAGACTGAGTAGCAAAACACAGAAAAGTATAAACGTTAAACAGTAAACATATTTTAGTCTTGTAAAAAAAAATAATAAAAAAAAATCTATTTTAGCTAATACTTTAACCACTCTCAAGCGTTTTGTGACTCATCAGTATCATCAAACCATGAGGGAATTTCTCACCATAATGATTTTGACCCTTTGAGTAACAGGGTTGGGCTTATTGTCTTCCTCTTCAGCCAACACAGGGGAAAAGTGCCAGATAGGGCGACCCTCACGACTTTCTCGCGATAGCTACAAGTACAAATGAAAATAATATTAGTATGATGGTGGTATTCACTTCCATTTCTTTTTAAAAAGTAGCTATTATTTTTACCTCAAGAACAAGAGAGACACATGCAGGAAAGAAGGTCATGAAGACAAAATAATTGGCCAGAACAGACATGCATCCGAAACAACACATGATCTCTAGTTGAGGCACACCTACAAATCAAAAGAGGAGAGTACTTATTACAATGGCCATACTAAACCACTCCTTTTGTTAAAAAGAATTAAATACAGCAAAAATGTTTGCATACAAGTACTCCTTACCAGACATGGTGCCAATTCCAATAACCAGACACTCAACAAGAGCATCCAGGGTGAAGGTGGGGCCCAGAATGGCCATGCCCTTAGAAATGTTCTCTCTAACCTCCTCCTGTGCACAAAAAACAGATAAGTGATACTAGGTAGTGGCATCTCTGCAAGATCTTAAACATGATTAATTCAACTGGATCTTAATTCAGTTACCAAAGATGTCTAAAATAAGCTAAGGTGTGTGGTAGTACCTGAGAGTGTGAGCTGAGGGCAAATTTGGCCAATGCACAGGCTTTGGAAAGATCGATAAGAAGAAGGAAGAATGGCAAGGCTTCACTAGAAGGACAGAGTCAAATGACAGTGGAACATTACACCAAAGTTCACTGAAATTGTTGAAGTTCCACAAGTTCTTCTGCAAAAATACTAGTCAATATAAAAACTAAGTACATCTTAAAATGATTTAAACCCATAAAATAAACAACAGCTTCATCAACAGTTGTACTCCTGCAAGCTTTCGGAAATAATCTATTCTAAATGACCATGATACTAAAATCCCAAGCACGCCCAACACAAATAAGACTTTACATTTTTCTAAAAAGCCTCTACATCATAAAGAAATTATTCATCTGTTACTCAAATCCTTTAACAATGAGCCTGATTTACCCATTTCCACCAGTATGAACACACTGATCTGAATGGGAGCAACACTGGGCTCAGTGTCTGTACCAAAGGCGGTTCAAATATGGGACTGAAGCACCAATCGTTCCAATTTTGTGGACAGCCAACATAAACCTCTGTCGTAGTAGTCCATATGAAGGTATTGCTCTGGTAAATACTACAATAAAACACTCTCAACACAGAATGCTAGTCATTATGTTGTAAAAAATCATTACGTGTTTTACTAACAATCATTACTACATAAAAGCGCACACAGAAACACTTACTTGAGGCCTGTTAGTTCTTTCCCAAAGAAGTGAATTACCACTGTGCTGAAAACAAAGCTGGAAAATACTGTGAACAACCCAGCAATACCTAAGAGACAGGAAAAAAAATATTAAAATACCATTTGTGGCAGAATGATTTGAGTAAATACAATTTTAAAATAAAGTATCAGTGTGTCAAATAATATGACACAGTGCTGTTAAAGTAAAATGCAACAGGCTATATCTGCTTAACAGCCCGTCTTACTGACCCAGTATATATTTGGATCCCAGTTGGCGAAGATTCCTGAACTGGAAATAGATGTAAACGATGGCCATACAGCGTGTGATAGTTAAGATTACAATGTCACTGCTCTGAGTTTTCTGTTAGGAGGAAAGGCACAGATAATTAATAGCTGGACACAAATTCAGCAAGAATTTGCCCTCACTGCGACCATGGAGGACGCGACACACCCCCACGACCCACTCACCTCCTGAAGCTTCGGACACTCATTCCAGCTGCACACCTGGTTGGTGGCTGCCAGGCTGTTCATTGACATGAGGCAAACGGTAAGAGCGAGGGTACCCACTATTACTTCCCACGGGTGGGAAGCCACGAACAGGCCGTGGAGCCTGAAGAGCCGTGCCAACATGTTCTCAGACAAGGATCCTTCTGCCTAAGGTCACCGGCTTACCTGTATAAGGAGAGAAAGGTTCCGTTAAATAAGATAGAATGAGACCAAATGTGATAAACTAATGTTTGCCTGAATCACTGAGAAACAGGGTGTAGTCACGTCCCATTTAGTAACATTTTACTCTCTGTATACCGCAGAGTTACCGTGTTACATGTCACCGTATGCTAGCTAATCATCTGACCATTGTCACGCCGCAAAAAGGTTACTTAACCACAA
Organism: Ostorhinchus cyanosoma; assembly: GCA_029814465.1. NCBI lineage: Eukaryota > Metazoa > Chordata > Actinopteri > Kurtiformes > Apogonidae > Ostorhinchus > Ostorhinchus cyanosoma. The sequence continues at coordinate 33,803,761 of JAPTYQ010000005.1, forward strand.
CATAAATGTCGTTTCGCCATAACGCCAGTCAAGGTCTTGATATTGTTCTACGATTAAAGAGGGAGTTTCTCTGTTTTTGATACCGGGTGAGACAAAAAGGTGGTATAGGTAGCCAACACTAGATGTTAGCTATTGCTATCAGCTAGCTTGTTAGCATGAGTTAACATTAGCTGTCACACCCAGTGCTAGGTTACTCAGATTGTCGCTAAGGTCATTTCGTTTCTGAGCGTAATAACATTTTTGTAAGCAAGTGCTATTGTCGTAATAATCACATAGAATGAAACTCACTGTAGTCAGAGCGTTATTTCCATAATGATATTGCCCTTTCATAAATCCCGGAGCTAGCTACTCTGATGCAACTACACTATGGCGATGCGGAAGAAGTGACGTGTGTAGATAACGTCAAGGGGCGTGGTCTCAGAAGTAGACAGGCGTAGCTTATTTTTAGAAACAGAGAGCGTACCCCCCCCTACACACACGCACACGCACACACACACACGCACTCACACACACACACACACACACACACACACACACACACACACACA
>JAPTYQ010000005.1:33817280-33827599 GCA_029814465.1 Ostorhinchus cyanosoma
CATGGACGGACAGACTGTAGATGCACCAGGACTGATGGACCAACATTTACAGATGGAGTTCCAGTCTGTAAGGATGCTTTAGGGTGGGGGCACATGAGGGGGGCCATCCAGGCAGGTGAGGGTGGGGGCAGAGGTCCGGGTCCACAGGGCCGGGTACTGATGGGTCACCGCAGATCCCATAAGGTCACTAATCTCAGTACCATATGTTAAGATCAGATCCAGTTTGTGCGTGTGACTGTGAGTTGGTTTATTTCCGTTTTAAATAAGACCACTAAAAGCTTTACCAAGAGAGTCACTGTCATTATCAACATATATGTTAAAGTCCCCTACTATTATAATCTTATCCCAGTTTAACTCTACACTGGATAAAAAGCCAGAGAATTCCGATAAAAACTGTGAGTAGGCACCAGGAGGGTGACAGATCACTACGAGTAAAACCGGTTTTTGGTTTTTCGAGTTGGAATCTGTAATTGACTCAGACCTCAAATATTACTGCCCCTGCTCTGCCTCAACCAGTGTGTCTAGTTGTGTGAAAGTTCCGGGTTCTGTCAGAGCCAAAATATGAATTTTATAATCACCAATTAAGTCATTTACTAACAGAGATTTGGATAAAATTGACCTAATGTTTAGTAATCCACATTTTAGATTTTTATTAGGTGTTATTTTAATTTGACTGCAATCCGGAAGTATTTTATTAAATTATTTGGTCTCATTCCTTTAGCCTTTATAGTGTTAACTCCAGAGAACATGGTGATCTGGGCAGGGTTTGGGGGGTTGGAGGGGGTGAATCCTCATGACCATTGGCGGCTGGTTGGGGCGGCGCTTTGCTTCCATGTTTTAAAGTTCCTTCCCTTTGTTTTGGCTTCTCTTGTCTCATGTCCTTGGCAGAGGGAGCAGTGTGACTCAGGGAGAAATACAGATTGGAAGTGAAAAGATGAACTCCTGCTTTGTTTTAATGAAGCCCATCTGCCTTAAAAAGATGTCCGCGGTCCCAGAAAAAGCTTAAATTGTCAATAAAATGCACTGAATGAACTTGACATGTAGTAGAAAAGCATGTGTTCAGTGCTAAATCTCTGGACTCCTCATCTGACCGGTGGTAGAGGCCTGCTGATAAACCCCTCAGCTTTCACAGAGCTCACTGTGTTTAGCAGATTATTAAAGTCTCATTTGAGGGTTTCTGATTCCTGCTTCACAATATCATCGGCTCCGGTGTGCAGTACAATGCGTTCCACCGTTGGATTTGTTGCCACAATACTCAGAACTCTGTCAGTCATGTCACAAACCATGTCGTTGGGAAAACAAAGCACTTTGGTGTTTTTACTGTGCATGTTTCTGAAGTCTTTTAAGGCAGAGTCACCCACAATCACAGTATGAGGTCCGGTCTTTAGCTTTCCTTGTAGCTTTCTGTTACTTTCAGACCGTACCCCTTCTCTGCAAGATTGAGAGGTTGAACTGTCAAATCGACTAAGGAGATATTTTAGCATTCAGTATTCAAAAAATAATGCTTACCTGGTTAAACCCTGAACATTTGTATACAAGATTATCTACAATTTGGAACAGAAAACCATGCATATGGAGTTAGAGGCTGAAGTTATAAATTGTTATTGTTAAGATTTCTGTGCTGATACTGATCATATCACAATAATTCATGTGTATAAAGCAGAACCAAAAATAATCTCTAGTTTAGGTGCTGCATGTCCAACTGTACATTTCACATGGTGATAATCAGAAAAAGGAAACCACAGAATAAATCAAGAAATAAAAAGCAGGAAGATTGGAAACCACTGTGTAATACACTGATTTTCAAAATACAATCTCTGGAATTAATTCATTTATTTAACTAGGTTTTTTTTGGAAGGCGTATTTTGACTGTAGGGTGTGTATATTTTAAAATAACACAAAGTTCATACATTTTGAGGAATAATTTTATGATTATGATGTTGCCACAGAATACCTTTAGATCTTACACCTGCAGCTTCAAAATTAACATTATAAATGCAAACAAGTTACGATATGTCTCTCACAATGCATGCACACTTTATTTTAACAAAGGTTGGCCATTTTTTAAAATATGTTTTTATACTTTGCTGGAATTTGGTTTATCATACTTACAGCAGCACACATCATAATTTTTTTTCTCTCTGCAGAAACAATGAAGCAATACATCAATGTAATGCACTTCAGACTCAAACAATTCCCTGCAAAATAACACCAGGTATTGGATAAGGGCTCTCAAACCAACCCACATACAAACTGCACAAACACCACATGCTCCTTTATTTCTACATATTGTTTCTACTCTCAATACTCTCATGTAACCCTGTCTTGATCTTTGCAAGTGTTTTGTAAATCTCCCTTAGAATTATATCCTAATATAAGGAATGTAAATGTTTAATAATGCTGTAAAAGTTGCTTTTCTATGCCCTACATAGTTGTAAGAATACCTATATGACAAATTTCCCCTGTTTAAAAATACTCTTGATTTTTAAAAATGCCTTTAACCTTTTAGCTACACAGTTAAAAAAAACAAAAAAAAAGAATGTTACAAGAGATGTGGAATTTTATTACTGAATGTAGACAGTGGTTAACACAGTGTCCTGTGTTCATTTTATACACTGGCTGAAGAGCTGAGTGAAAAGAGAAGACATGCACTTATGACAAAATACTGCATGCAACCTGTCAAACAAACAAAGAAAAGATCACAGTTCCAGCCTTTATTAATAAATGCTTTTGCTTAACAGTTTCTTTCAAATTAATAATGGTTTGGCATCATTACTCTCATCAATGAATAAAAACAGTGTTTTTCTTAACATTTTTTTCATTCCCTGACCTTGATACAAACCCTGTTCTTAATAGTTTTTGATTTTGCTGCATCAAAAAAGGATACTTCAAATATAATCCAGGTGTGACTTGGATCACTCTTTGATAGATGAATACAGATTATTGTTGTTTGGCTTAAACGGATGTTGTTTGAATCGTGGCTCTGAACCAAAGCTTCTACTTGTAACAGTACAAAGCGATAAGGAGTATTCATACAATAAATCCATCGTCTACGCAGAGGCGATGTGAATCCACTTGATGGCGCTGTGGTTGTATGCCAGTGGGAGGCTGCTGTGTGTGTGTGTGTGTGTGTGTGTGTGTGTGTGTGTGTGTGTGTGTGTGTGTGTGTGTGTGTTTTCACAGACTCCCCAACACTGTAAAGGTTCGTTCTCTTTTGTCTTAGTCACATTCCTGTCAAACACACTGCCACATTGTCAGAGACAGGTTTGACTGGGAGGGACTGAAAATGAAGGAAAGTGGTATTGAAAAGAAGGTGTTGATACAGTAGCTGAAAGGTTTGACAGACTTTGTTAAATTGTAAAATATCCTGCTCGTGATCTGCAGTTATATAGCATTACTCTATTATTTTGTTGTGAAATATTCATTCCATGTCCTACTATTATTTCCATATATAATTAATGATTAGCCCAGTTGTCTTGGATCATCAGATTTTTTTTGTGCCTTCACTCAGCTGAAGGGATGTTGTTCTGCTTTTTCTTGGACAGCTGTGACTTAAAGCGTCCTTAAGGTACCCACCTGGGTGCATAAACACTCCTCCTGACAGCCAGGCTATGCATGGCTTACTTGTTCTCTGTTCATTTTATAGTGTGCATGTATCACTTTATAGCATCCATCTATCTAGTAAACCTTGAAAAGGCTGTTGAAGCTCTGGATAAATCTGAGGGTGACACCCTGACAGTCCCTGATCTGTCTGTCCATGTTGCTAGAAATCTCTTTCGGCAATCGTAACTTTGCTCTCTCGCTCAGATTCTGACATATTCCTTGCTGGAATAGAGATCTGTGTTTGTGTATGTGTGTGTGCCGTCAGATAAACCAACACAGCTCTAATGTCACCTGTCAAAGTGTAGCTGGCAGTGAAATATAGAAAAATATTGTTGCATGATACAGCTTATTTTAGAGGTTTTTGTCAGACAAGTTGCTGTGATCTCAGTGAGTGAGTGTGTGCAGCGATTGAGCCTGGCATATAGACATATTTGTGTGTGTAAAGGAGTATGTGAGTGTAATTAATGATGTGTTCTCCTCTTCATAGGGTAATAGGATTTCCCCACCCCAGGCGGTAAAGAGAGGGGAGGGGGAGAAAACAGCTCTGCATGCATGTATGTGTGTGAGGGTGTTTGCAGAGTTAGTGAATGGGAGCCCCATGTAGAGAGCCAATAGAACGCCTGTGTGAGTTCATGTTCTTTTCACATTGTGGGGACGTAAACCTAAAGTTGACCCCTTCCATGTTGGTCATTCAGTATGTTTTTAATGCACATTAATACTCCCCTTATATGATAATATTCTGAATTGTCAGGTGTAATGTTAACAGCATATTCCAATCGAATATTTTGAATCAGACCTTTCTCCAAATAGAGCGTTTTCTGATTTAGACATGTGGGATATATGGATATTATTCTAGTTCTTTGGAAAAGGTTTGTAGTTTGTGCATCTGACTGCAGGTTGCCACACACAAATCCTATTTATGAACAGGTGGATTAGAGACGAAGATCATTTTTTGTAGACATGGAACACAAAGGTAAGCCTACACATCTGGTCAAATGGAGAAACAACTATATTATGAAAAAAGATATCAATAAGTTTCTGGATATGAGCAAATAGTCAAAATTTTTCAAGAGCAGTGGAATGTTACCTGACACCGTTGAAAAACTGGGAAAATCTTATTTTTAATCAGCTGCACATTAAGAGGAATATTGGTGGAATATTAATTTTCATCTCCCATGTAAACAGCTTATTGGGAATTTTGTCCATATCAGAATAAAGGCAAAGACGAATATTGTGTGCATGTAAACAAAATCAGTAAGTTTGTGTTGATAGGTTGAGGCATGCTGTAGTAATGATTATGGTTTTTCTCAACAAAATAAATGCAATTCAGTGGAAATCTGCTTAAAAATGCAAAAAAAAACCTACACATGCATGTATGGATGGTCTTGTATGGACCCTTTTTGAGAACCAGTGTGAACTTTTGACCACAGACATGAAGACCTCATGTACAAAGTGAGGATATTTTGATGATTTTTCACTTTTGGATGCACTTTCAATAGGATTTTTAACATTACAGGGGATATAAGTCGATCCAATTGCAGAAATGAAGAATGATATTCAGAATTTGTTTACATGAGTGTATAATCACATAATACAAATCATTGTGTTGCCTCACCTCGGTTACAGCCTTCCTTGTCTTTCTTTCTATTTTATAGTAGTTGCTAAGCAGTAATAAGGTGTATTACCGTCACCTTTATTTGAATATGGACCTGAGTTAATGTCCCCTTCCCTAGAAGTGTATAAAATAAACACCAGCTGTAACAAGGGAGGTGTTTATTGCAGCCTCTGTAGGTGAGCGGGTGGTATTCAGATGGTTGTAATCTGCAACTTCACTACTGAGCTGTTTAAGGGTCAGAATTTAGTTTAGGTTAGGGTTAGGCTCAACTGTGACGAGAATGGACTCAGAAAAGCATTGGGCCAATGAGTGTCCTCACAGTGCTATTTGGCACAAAAAAAATGGTGTGTATGTGGAAAAAAATGGTGTGTTTTTGTGTGTGTTAGGGGGAGGGGAAACAAGTGAGTGATTTATAACAGCTACTCCAGGTCTCTCCTCTCTCCCACAGCAGCACCACAAACACATCCATTACAAAAGTACTGATGTTAATGGGATTGGTGTGTGTGTGTGTGTGTGTGTGCGTGTGTGTGTGTGCGTGTGTGTGTGTGCGTGTGTGTGTGTGTGCGTGTGTTTGTGTGGGAGTGATAACCAGATGCTACTGGGTGAAAGGAAGGTGAAGGTTACTGAGGGTGTTTCATAGAGGTTTACTAGTGCTAAGGTTCCGGTGCACATTTCTGTACACATGTGAGTGTGTTTATGTGTGTATTTGTTTGTGTGCGTGTGAATACAGGCCTACCACTGATTTGTTTATGGACCCTTGCAGAGTATAGACTAATTCCAATAACCTGCCTCCTTTCTCACTCTCTTTCCGTGTGCGTGTATGTTTTGCTCGGCTGGAGAAGCAGAGCTGAAGAGATGAAGTGATAAAAACCAGAATTGAAGAAAATACTCCAGAGAGTAAACAGAGGGAGCAAAGAAGAAATAAATAAAGAGGATGTAGAGCTTCTTGGTAATGGACTGGTTGACGCTGAGGACCACATCCGCCTCTGTGTGAGTGTGTGTGACTATATAGGCCTATACACACACCGTGTCTGCCTATCTCCTCTCACATTACCCTTTACATTAAAATCAGTCAGGGGGAAAATTACTGCAGACCTGGGCCACGTCTGCCCACCTGGCCCCACAGCGAGAGGGGGAGATCTGGAACGAGAGAAGGGGATAAAGAGGAGAATAAGGGGATGAGGAGGTGGGGGGTCAGAGGAGCCCGAAGAGGGACAGGGCTGCCCATGAGCACTGGTCTGAAGTCAGTTTCATGCATACGGGGAATTTCTAAAGCTGTGTTTGTGCTTTAGGAATAGTGAGGACTTCACCTCTGTTACCACCTTAAAGGCAATCCAAGACAAGTCTTAATTTATGCTTTATTAATTATAGCTGTGCTTCCGCTACACTTTAAATGCTTCCTGTTCAAAAGCTCAAATCCTCGACTACACATTAGTCCAAATCTTACTCAAACCTGAAGGCGTATAATTGACTGTAAATAAATTAGATGACTACATTCACGTAAAACCTGTTTGTATGATGAAGGCAATGAGAATTATCAGCCGATTCTACTTTTTTTCCTCTCACCCTTTGGAAGCATTTTCTTACTACGTGGTCTTTTAATTATTATCGTAAGCCTCATTTTCCAAACATCATGCAACTACTTTGAGGAAAAAGTTCAAGTGTCCACAACCTACCCAGCACCAAAGGGCGAACAAATAGTTTGGGAACATGTTGATGCATTTAGCCACTAAAAAGAATTACATTTCCTCCAGAAGTACTGAAACAAAGCCAAAACATTAAATGAAAATTGGACTTTACTTGACTGAGAGTGTAGTCATTATAAAACTAAAGAAATGAACCGGTTACATTATTGACTGAACAGTATCTTTTTTCTGCTTGTTGCTGATTTGTGTTGTTCATAATTATCCAAAACACGTGGATTTTCTTCTGATTAATCTCCAAAACCATAACAAAGCATTTAATGAATATTAATAAAAACATAAATAACTAGCAGAAACTATTTTAGTACTAACAGTAGATGAGGTAATTACACGACCTGTTTTATTTTTGGTTCGTTTCTAATAAAATAACGCTTATCATTGTCTCATATTAAAGCTCATGATACAGTACATTTAGTCTAATACCTATTCAATAAAGGTAGTGGGATAAAAAAAAAACAAAGCAGTATTTCTCAGATAAATGTTAATCATACAAAGACACATCTAAGATGAATGACCATTTCTTCAAGTTGTAAGAGAAGTTTTTTTTATTACCAGTGCTATTTACATAGAAATAATACAGCCTTACCCCTTTTCCCCTTTTTAAATGTGCACATGTGCACACACACAAACTCACATATGCAAGCATATACACCCCCCCCAAACATTCAGGCACGCTCACACACATACAGGTCCACATACACACTCACTGTTGTATCCAAGAATATCTCATTAAACCAGAAATAAGACACATATCTTTCTAGATCTTATACAATGTCCAAAGAAATTGGAAATGACCTCGAAATAATATGTAAAGTAGAGCTAACTCATGATGACAAACAGTATTACAAGCGTTAGACGTTCAGTGAAAGAGATGTTTTGTATCAGAGCTGAAAGAGCAAAGACAAAATGGAATTGAAAAAGGACTTGGGAAAGTTTTTGTATTGAATAATATCAGCTAGCTCGGTTGTATATCTCCTTTTCGTAGCAGTATAATGAGGACATATTGTTTCCTTTAATGCCGCTCCACAAAGACTGATTCTTCAGATGGAAGCCCTGACCCTGAAACTTTGGAGTAATCTATTTGAAAAATTTAAAAAATAAAGAACATGTCCACTGCAGTGCAAAGATTTTCAGGTGCACACCCAAGCCTCTGCTGCTTTGAACCTCGTCTCATTCTGTGTGTGTTAAAAACATGGCCACTAGATGGCAACGAGTGCTTCAGAGCAGGCAGTGGTAATGTCACAGATGTTGTCTGCCCCCTCTTTTGTTTTCTCTCTTTAGAGGAAGGAGACCTCAGCTGTTGAAGGAGATTCTCCATTATGGGTTCAATGTTCTTTTGAAAATCATTTTCATTAAAACATGTTTTTTAAAAGGGACAGTAACAAAAGGAAGGTCAGGTGAAGCAGTGTGCGGAGCAGAACTATCAGGGCCGCCTGGATGGGTGTGAGATTTGTGTGTGTGTGTGTGTTTCTGCCAGTGAGTACAAGTGTCTTGTATAATTGTGTCTGTGTTTTGAATAAAGGTATAGACATCCTTCATTTAGGGTACGATCAAGAATCTATTTTGTGCATTAACAGAGTTATAGCTGAGATTTGTGCAAAAGGAACTCACAAGAGACAGTGTGTTTGTGTCCAGTTTCTATAAAGCAGCAGCCTTTAAATCGGCATAAAACAGAGGAGAAAATGTTTAAATGTTCTGACTAAACACATCCCGTCCTGATTGCCTCATGGATTTGTATATGAACATTAAAGCATGTATTAAAACCTAGTCCTTTGTCTTTATAATATTGAGGATAGAGTGGTACCTTAGCCATAAAGACAGCTATAGAGCAACAGAATAAAAATATTGCTTTGAAGCAATGTTTTTAAAAAAAATGCAGTGAGAAATTAAGAAAAAAAAATGTCCCCTTTGGCATTTCTCTCTAATGTGTTACTAGAGCATTAGAAGATACCTTCGTTAACATCAAGGGGAAGGCGAGAAGCATTTTTGCTGGATGTAATCGCAACAGATTTTGTTACATTTCAAGTCCGGTAATCCAGGAGGGGATGCGCTTTGGAGTGTCCACTGGGCACCGAACATCACTTTTCGAGGAAGCTATCCCATTCTCTGCCTCCGTTAATGTGACTCCATTTCAAAGTCGCAGTTCATCAATTGTGAAAATCAGCGCGTGATTTTAAAAAGTCCTCCATAGAAATCTCAGCAGTACTTCTCACTCCACAAGGTGAGGTTTTCTCTGTTCATCTCCTGAATTAGATGGGCCTGCATTCAGCCCAAGAGTGGTCCTTTACCAAGCTGTGGTTTCTCCCATCTCCTGGCCTTGATGGGACATGGGAGCACTGTAGCTGGAGTTACTGGCCAGGGAGAAAGGAGGGCTGGGTCCACCTCCATATGCTTCACCAGGGACAGCTTGGAGGGAGCTAGGTAAGCCCGGCTCCGGACTAGGGGTTTCTGCGTGGGAGATCATGTCCGTGAACCTTTGGTCATCTGCAGGGTGGGGGCCTGAGCCCTCCATGGCTCCAGGCCCAGAGCCTAAGATGTAGGGCGACTCAGCTGGAGACTGAGCCTGTGAGGAGGGGGGGCCATGTGGGAAGAAGTCATAGTTAGTTCCTGGTCCGTAGTAGTCTCCTTGGTATTCTGCGGAGGGGCAGAGGAATAGACGAGGTTAGACTAGAAATATACATAAAAAACCCCAGAGCAGTTTTACTCAGCTCCACCTCTACCTAAGTGGTGAAATTGATCATGTCCAATTTCCAACCATCCAGTCTCCAACAGCCTCATTTGAGTGTATAAACAACTCCACACCTCTCCACCTCAGTTCTCCCGCCTTTTGCACACTGCATTCATCTCCCTCACTCATTCAGCCCGCAGCCATGCGTGCACCTCGATGGATTCCCCTGCTGAAACTTCTGGACTTGGATGAGAAACTCCAAAATGAGATTCCACCCTCCCTGCAGCCCAGCCAGGTCCTGTGCTCAGCAGCCTTGTTGCCTGAATCTCTGTCATGTCTGGTGCAGCTTCCAGCCCCAACCCTCTCCTCTGATTCTCTGGGCTCTTACTATTTCCTGAACTACACACTCCACTCTGCATCTTTTCCAGCAGCCGCTCCACAATTTCAACTCCTCTAGACATTTGCATTCATTTTCCATCTGTAACATTTTGCCTTTGAGGTAAATTTCAGGTCTTGTTTTCCTTTTCACATGTCTCTATTTTATGCATCTCACAAAGTTTTGCATCACTTATAAAGATTTGCAATATTCAGTAAAATAATGCAAAAAAAAAAAAAAAAAGGACTAGAGGAGGAGCTAGAGGAAGTAGCCAGGGAGAGGGAGGATGGATGGATGGATGGATGGATGGATGGATGGATGGATGGATGGATGGATGGATGGATGGATGGATGG
>JAPTYQ010000005.1:33829658-33839845 GCA_029814465.1 Ostorhinchus cyanosoma
GCCTGAGTGCCTCAGATCTCTAGGTGCTCAAATATTGCCTCAGTCTTACAGCGAGGGGATGAAACTAAACATTTGTAACAATGCTGAGGTGGCAAAAAAAAAGAGAAAACCCAATTTCTAACGAAACACTTTGACTAAACCTGTGTTCTGTGACTTGTGAGTTACAAATAAAGCTGCCAAAACACAAAAACACTTACAAAGCATTCATTTACTCCACATAAAGGCAGCTGCTCTGCACAGCACTTGGCCCCATTAAGAATTGCAAACCTCTACCTGCCTTCTTCTCACCATTTCTACGTTCTCCTTCTAAATTTATAGCCTAAGATCTGTTACATTAAATCCATTCTGTTTCAACACCACCTTGAATTGAGATCAATGGCAGACTTTTCTACAGTAGCCCAGCTGTTGCGTGAGTATTTCTCAACTCATACCATATGTTACTCTCACTCCTATTTCTGTCTAAATATGCAGAATCAGCAACTAATCGGTTGGATATCAAGGCCTAATAATCTAAGACTGCTTTATTTGGGTATGCGTCACCACTACATGGCACTGTGGCTGGTAGATCCTGGATCAAGTGAACCACCGTCAGCTGACATGAGTTTCACAAACAAGCTAATTATTTGATGTCACAAACAAGCCCCTGCCAGTTTGGCTGACCTTGAGAATAAGCAACAAGCTCATGTTGTGTGTTTTGCGTTTATATATGTGTGTGGTTGTGTGAGTGGTAGGTGCAGCGGTGGGGGTTGAGGGAAGGCGTTGGCTCTGCAAACCATAATTACGCTCACGCATCCACACCACCACACACAGGCATTCCAGTTTCTGAGCAGGAGCAGAGGAACATAAGGAAGCGGTGAGCTCGGATAAAGGCGAGCAGACTGGCCTGTGCTGCTGCAGCACAAAAGGGTGTGAAAAGCAGCGTGTGAAGAAAGCATGAGAGATGAAGGTTTTGTCCTCTGTTTTCCCCTCCCACTCCCTGTGTGTTAGCCTTGACGGCTCCAGTTGATTGCATCCTCAATGCCCAGGCCCTTCAGGTAAATGTGCAGGAGCTGTATAGAAACAGCAGCTCTCAAACTGTCCATCAAAACAAACTGCTAATATACATGACAGGTGCGTCTGGTTTATTCCTTCAGTTCAATGGAGAGCTGTCGCTGTGTTAGTGCTAGTGTTGTTATCTGCTGCCTACCTGCTTTTGTCTTGATTTTTTTTTTCCAACAACCAGGCTACCAATGGAGAGTCTGTAAACACCTCACAATTGTGATATATTTTTTTCCAAGTGTTATGACAATCTTTTTTGAAAGGTTATTGATTTGCGGCTGTCTCTACACTAACAGGAGATCAAATTGTATTTTGTCACACGTGATTATAAAGGAAAAACTACAGTGTGAATAAGGCTTACTATCATATTAACAGCAATTCTTTCTCACATGTTGGAAAAAATATATCGGTTATCTTTTATTGCCAGCGTTGAGAAAAAAACCTTCACTCTTTTCATAACTACAAATATTGTCAAAAAACAAATGTAAAATCAATTTTTGAATGCAGTTTTTGATTTACCAATTCAACTTGACAATGCAAACTATTTTTAATTTGCAAAACCTGTAACAAACAGCCAATCGACAGCCATTTCAACGTGTTTTCACACCATTTTAGCAGTCTCATGCCTTAATGTATGACTAATAAGGAGGCACTGATCATCTGCAGATTGCAGGAATGCAGATCGACATAGCTGTAGGATAAAAATATATTTCAATACGAAGCTGGATGTCATTACATTGTTAATAAGCATCTGTCTTTCCATGTGAGCTTGTTGCTATTATTATTTTACCATTCTATTATTTCTACAAAACTTCAAGAAACTAATCAAAAGTTCATTTTTTCAAGGTAATTTATAGTGACAAATCTTTACCTTGAAAAAAGTTTCTTTGAACCTAGAACTGTGGCATCTTTGTTTTGTATGAACGAAATTGGCAACTTCTCAGATAGAAAGTGATGCTCAAGAACTGAGTTTTTGTCTAATAATAATGTAAATATAATGAAAGATACCAGAGTAAATACCTCTCTGTTGGCAAAAGGCACATGATTAAAATCTCATAAAAGGTATTCATTTGCACTTGTTCTTGATATTTGTTAAGAGTGTCAAAATGCAAAAACATCAATGCCATTAACTTCTTTAAGAGACTTTTGTCTTTTGACTAAAGTATGCAAGCAATGCTCAAGCAGGTTACTAGCTTTAAGCACAGAGTAACTTTTTTATGTTAGTGTGTTTGTTCTTGTTTGAAATGAACCCTGTTACAGCAAGTGATTTGTGTTTACACACTATACTTTTTACCTAATAAACTGATGTAAATCAGAATAGTATATTGATTCATTTGGTTACTTAAGAACATTCATTTTAGAGCTAAGGGTGTAACTCATAGGAATTAGACTACGTTCTGACTGAATACAGCCCAAAGCTAGTGGCTAAATAATTACTGATCATGACATACGATGGTTTAAAGAAAACTATATGTTGCTGGTGTCAAACAAGCCTTGAGGTGCATCTGTACTGTACAGTGGACATACAACAGTCTTGATGTCATCTCCTTAGAGCCTGATAACAGGCAGAAGCTAGTTCAGCTCCCTTTTGGTGCTGCTGAGGTTTTCATTTTAGTCACCCAATGTCACCTTTTACACTAAAACTAAAACCAACAGGGATTTTTTTTCTCATGGATTTTGTGAACTCAAACTCAAATGATACAGTGCATTTAAAGATACATTAACTGAAAAAATAGTTTTCCATTATCATAAGCTAGTACTTTATGTTTTACCTCCGTAATAACCATAGGCTCCAGGTCCCAAAATGTCATCTTCTATCCTGCCACCCAACGGCCTCATCCTCCTCGGGCCCCTGAAGAAGGCATGCCGTCGGGCCCCCAAAGCACTCAGCTGCTTCATTCGTCGTTCTTTGGATCTTCTGTTCTGAAACCAAACCTGCAAAAAAAACCAAATACCCAGTTATCGGCTGCTGTGATCTTTCATTACTTTTTCTACCTCTTCTATCGCTCTTTTCTTTTCAGTTTGCATGTCACCTTTCCATTCCTCACTAACTCATATCTGTCTTGTTAAGAAAATATGTTGTTGTTGTTAGATTTTGACACTAATCAAAATAACAACATGACTGTTGCATCCTACACATGAAACGTGTGAAGGAGAAATGAGAGAAAGGAAAACAAATTAACATGTATTAACTAAAACTGATTGTAGCTCTAACAATGATCATATTAGATTTAGGTTTAGGGTCTGTTGAACAAAATACAAAATAGTGTTTGTTCCAGCAAGATTAGCATATTTAAGACTTTCCAAAAGGAACATTAGGTATGATAAAATCAATATTGGCCCATAATTAATGGCAACACCAGAGGCATTTGTTTCTGTAAATCTCTCAGTTGGAAAGGGTTCAGTTTATGTAAATACATCAAAAGTAACAGTGTGTAGCAAAACATGAGAGAAAAGTAAAGAAGCAGGCTTTAAAACGAAACATCTTATCTGAGACCAAGTACCAAGCTTCGCCTCAAAAATACCTGCTTTATTTTTCAGTCATTAATACATTTTCCTGTTACAAAATGGGATTAATAGGTAAGTAATTTAAATGCACCATAACTACACATGTGTTAGGGTTCAAATAGAAGCTATAAATCAGGCTACAAAAGAGCTTATCACAGACATTAAATAAACTGTTTCTGCAGAGGAACAAAGATGGATTTCAAAACTGCAAAACTACACACCATATGGAAGAATGTCTTTGCATTATAAGCACATAACACATCTTGTTTCGCCTTTGCATCACTGCTGCATAATGATGTATGTTCACACCAGCTAGGCTACACCAGAGGCAGAATCCCACTGTGCTGCAGATTAACAAAAACACACACACACACACTCACAAAAAAAAAAAAAAACACCTAAAACCACTTAGGCACTGCTCTCTGTACTCCAGCAGCAAAGGCGACACCTGCTTATTGAGAACAATCGTCTAACTGTAGGGTACATTTTTATGGAAATGCTCTCGCTCCCCTCGAGAGAGCGTTGCTTAGGGATTACATACACATGCTGGAGAAGCAGCGTGGCTCACAGGGCTCCCCGCGTTGAGAGCAGTGGTATTTAACACACAGTGAACGAGAAGGAAGATGACGAAACAGAGCCTCCATTTTGGCTCAGAGCGTCATAGCAAAACACACACACACACATACACACATACAGGGGTGGAGATCACAGATGGAAGGATGGACTGCATGACTCTGAACGCTTGATTTGCTTTATTGATTGATTGACTGATTGGCTGACAGATTGATGAGCTCTGTTGATGCAGTTCACACATACACACACCATCATATGTGAGGCCCTGGTCTGCTGTAATAAGCAGTGGGAACTGGCTGTAAGTGAGTAAGAGCAGAGAGGTGGGAAAGGGGAGGGTGGTATGTAAATCTGTGAAATCAGCGATAATTACAGTGAGTGCACAAAAAGCCACATCACAGTTGGCAGAGATGGTGCTAATCATCCTGACACAGTCTGTACCCAGACACCAATCATGTGTGTGTGTGTGTGTGTGTGTGTGTGTGTATATCTGTATATGTGTTTGAAGAAGAGTGAATGAAAGGACAGCACAGGTCCACAACACCGTGCATTTGTTTTGTGTTTGTGTCAGGGCTTCCTCTAGCTTTTGGCACAAACAAAACCAACCTATTACCAAATCAATGGCTGTGCAATATGTTTTATTATTAAAGTAAATTGCTATGCGCACATTTTTGGGTTAGTCCCTAAATAATCTATGCACCAATAGGATGGATACATTTTAATATCAGACAATATATTAAATAGAACCATTTTGGAACACCTGTGATTTAGAAAATATGTTTAAGAGAGGAGCCAAATTGACAATAAAATATAATAATAATAATAATAATAATAATAATAATAATAATGATGATGATGATGATAATAATAATAATTATTATTATTCAATTAAACAGTACATTTCTGCAATAATTACAAGAATAATTCCATTTGTTAAGCATAAATTTACATTTAAGTTTCATGTTAATCACGTCTACAGTATTTTGTTTTGATATTAAATTATTCTTTTATTTCTTTCTTACATAAAATTATTTTTATTCATAGGCATCTGTTAATTTAACCAAACATTTGCCGCGCAGCACGTGCCGTGCATAGAGTGACTGTGGATCCTGCTGATATAGACCACATCATGTTTGGACGTTTCTCTAATAGATAATGAGGCCTTCAATTAAACGTCGGTGCTTTTCAGTAGAATTAAAAAGTAATTTCACTGATTTATAATGCGTCGTTTCTCTCTCATTTGTCCTTGTCTCGGTGCATCGTCCCTCGCAGCCTTTTTCCGTGCACCAGGACCCGGTTTACGCACATCTGGTCTTACCTGGATGACTCGCATATTTAGTCCCGTTTCCTGGGCCAGCTGTTCTCGGATGTGTCGGGTCGGTTTCGGCGTCGCCACAAACGCGGCCTTTAACGTTTCCAGCTGCTTGGCCTTGATGGTGGTCCGGGGCCCCCGCCTTTTGGTCCCAGAGTTCTGCTCCTCGTTCTCAATATTGTTCGTTTCCTTATCAGAGGACGTTGAATTGTCCGTTTCTTTTATGTCGTCCTGTATTGGGTCCTGCAGATCCGGCGATAAACTCCTATCTGTACACGACGACACTGGGGAGCAGGAGAGCAAAACAAACAGAGGAAGGTCACGATCCCACATGTCAGGAGGTCTGCATTAATTAGAAAAGGAGATGCACTCGAAAAATACATCTGCATATAAAGCGTGCTTCACTATTATTCCTGCAGCCTTTTTTAAATTGTATTTCTTCGCAGAAAATGACCAAAAGAGCAGAACGCAATTTATTTCTGACAAAAATCTCCACGTAATCGCAGAAAAATTATTATTAAAACTGCAAAGCAAAGGGTCACAGCAAGCACTTAAATAGCCTGTAAATAATATAGAGAGAGTGGAGTGAGGGACTGTCCTTGCGGGTTTTCTTTCTATAAAGCTGAATAGACAGAAGGAGAGGAGCAGCACACACGGACAGACTGCATCCTCATCCCCACGGACCCTGGCGTGAAGCTACACAAAACAATTGTCCTGTGGAGGCAAATATTGAAACCATTCATCTGACAAAGCTGTTGTGAAATGCTCTCCACGGATTACTGCAAATGTGAAAAACAAATCTCAGTCGCCCTCATAGGACAGTATAAGCCTTCACCCCTGCCTTTGTCCCTTTGAGGTAATTAAACACATCCTAGTTAATATCAGCCTCCAAATGTAGATTCACATCACATGCAATAGCTTTACAGACAAAAGAGTTTTTTTTAAATATAATAATAGAAAAAAAGCAAAAATCACACGCATCATTGTAAATATTGACGGGAAAGCTGCAGAGCCATTTATTATTGCGTTGTTTACCTGAGTTCAAGTTGACTTCCTTAATGGCCCCAGAGCTCAAATAATCTTCTTTGCACACAAACTTATTTTCGTCTATCACATAGAGTTCCTCTCCCGTGGACAGCTGCTTGTTACACACCATGCAGGTGAAGCAGTTCAGATGAAACACCTTGCTGCGGGCTTTGCGGACCAAGTCGCTTGGTGAGATTCCCTGCAGACAACCCGCGCATTTTGTGCCAAACCGCCTGAGCAGAAAGAAAAAGAAATAAAGAATTCTCTTTAAATTTCTGTCTCAGTTGCACATTAAGGCCAACAGTAGCAGCAGAGTTCAAGGCCTGTTAGAAATGAGTCATTATCATCAAATGTACACCCATTATATGTCCAGCATATAAAATATTATTGTTAGTATCATTATTATTATTATTAATATCTTACAATTATCCACTGTGGACACTTAAAAGCCTGTATATAATAATAAAAGTAATAACTAACGTCATAATACTTTTGGAGCGACTAATTTGGCTATGATGCATTAATAATATTATTATAATACTGAAACTGTAACTGTGTTCACGGCTAAAATATAAAAAAGCTAAGAATAAAGCTTTTAAGTCTGTAATAATAATAAAATAATAATAATAATAATAATAATAATAATAATAATAATGACATATAGCCATTATAGGCTAGCTGTATTTAGTTAAAATATTAAATATATTATATACGACTAATATACAATAACCACAAATATAAACATAAACATATTTTAGAATTGACTAATTATTTGCATCGGGGACCATGAAACAGAAAAAGCCCAAGCCACACTTGCAAAAAAAAAAGAAAGAAAGAAAAGGAAAACAAAACTGTAAAAAAAAAAAAAAAAAAAAAAAAACCAACACACACATCCTCATAATTTTGATGGAGGTGCTCTGACAATAACCCCACGCAAAACGTATTAGTGACAATCAACACATTGTAGCCAAGGATATATTATGGGATTAAGCAGAGTAGGAGCATCTTAGCGTGAAAATCTTCTCTTAATCCATATTCACCCTCTTAAATACTGGGTGGGAAGACTCATCAATTTGATACACAAATAGCCTCAAATAAATTCATCCAAATGTCTGAGTCAGTGTGAGTATGAGCTGGGCACCAGAGAAGCGTTTGCATTTCATATTCCAAACATGTGAAAGAAGCCCTTTGTCTGCTCTTTACAGTATCTGCGGGTTTGTGTCGCCTGCATCGAGGCTGTTATTAATATGAAGAGTTTTACAATGTGCTGGAGGCTCACACCGGGCCTGCTCCACTTGGAATTTGTCTCGGCCTGTCGGGGGCTGCTTAAGCCTTTGGGTGAAAGCAAGCACTCCCTTTGTGGAGCATTGTTTTTACACTAATGTAGTCTTGTCTCTCCATTTGCAATGGTATCGCTTCACCATCCCCTTTTCACATGCATGGCCAAGCCTCCCCCAGTGTAAGGGCACAACTCTACTTACACAACAAATGGACACATTAGGGTGATTACTGTTTCGCCTGGCTAATGGCTGGCCATTTAAATCCACCGCTTGATGGGACGTGGGTAATATGACGGCCAAGGCCGTCCGAGGCCAATAATAGCCCGTCCCAACAAAGGCTTATGTGTGTTACATGTCATTAGACAATTTGGGGGAAAATAACTGACACATACAAATGAAAATGATGCTAAGAGAGTGTGACGAGACAAACAAGGGCTTCACTTATCTCTCAATTACCTGAAACACTTTTTAGGAATTGTGAAGCGGTTAATGGCATAATGGGGGTTTGAAAAGTGTTGTGTGGCTCTGACAAATAGATAAAAGCACAACGGGCAGAATACACTGGATACACACAAGAAATAAAATGATTACATTTTAGATGCCTGGTCTTTTACAGGAAAGGCCCACTGAAGGGTCAGGAAGTCCTAGATCTGATCAGTGTCTCATAGAGAGTGATCTTTATTTTAAAACTAATAATTCGTAAAGTTTATTTCACCTTTATGCGCTTTTATCAAACGTATCAATATTTTTCTGTTGTATTCTTAACATTTGTCTCGCTTTTAAATTTTGCCATCTGAACAAAATATTTGTGGCTAATTGAACATTTTTTTTTTTTAACTCACTGTAGTTTTTTCCTCTATTTTATTTATCTATCAGTCAGTAGACATCGGCTGTGGTACGATGACACATTTAATGTCAACTGGAATTTGAAGTACTCAAGCCTGCGTTGCACCCTCTGTTACCTGAAAAAGTCCATTTTGCAATAGAGCTTTCCGTCCCTGGAGAAGCACTTTTCAGTCAGGTTGCAGTTGCAGTCACAACACTGGACGCACTTTGCGTGCCAGGCTCGGTCCAGCACGTTGAGGAGGAACCGGTCCAGGATGGGCCGCTCGCACCCGGCACAGTGGACCATCATGTTTCCGGCCTGCAGGATGCCGAGTGCCGACCTTCCCGCACGGACTGCGCTTCTCGGATTGGAGCAACCCGGGTCTACGCGGAACAACGTCTTGGCTCCGGGACGTGGGCTGTCAGGCTAAAAACTGGACGAACCTCCCGTTCGAAGGCGGTACAGTGTCAATCCGGGCTGTTGTTGTAGTCCGGGTCCTGTGAGGCTGATGTCCTGGCACTTGACACAATCCACAATCCAGAGGAGAGGCAGAGGTTTCATCCGCACCAGCAGCTGAACAGCATCACTGACACACCGCACATGTTCTCCCACTAGCACACTGTTACAACAACATAACTCAAGCCTTTTCTTTCTAAACCCTCATTCCTCCTTTAAGCCGTGTTTTGAGTCCACTCATTTCCTTAAGGCTCATCTCGCGTCGCCACTTTCACATCACTGTGCCGGGGTTATCACGAGGTTTTGCAAGAGCGACGCGCACCCTGCGCTCAGATTGGATGACGCCCTCGTTAATTCCCGTGCCAGGAGAGCCAATCACAGCACAGTTGTTATGGTTACACGCTCATAGCCTCCGAGCGGACCCGAATCACACGCTGCCCAAAAATACCAGGGCCGTGGATGCAGGGTGTTTGTGGTAACGCTTCTACAGACCAACATGGATGGTTTCATGGTGGGTCATGGAGGCGTCTCTGATTTCACAGGGATAATGAAGCTGCAGGATGAAATCCAAGAGCACCTCAACAACAGTTTGAAGGACTTCAATGTCCATAAAAACGTGAAGGTTAGGAAATACCTGCAGCACCACGGTGCAGTGGCAGTAGCACAAGCTACACAACTATTTAATGGCCTTGTGACAAAATGCCTCTGCATTACATTGTGGCTGTGTAGGGTGAGGGCGGGGAGGGGGGTCTTTTCTCATGCAGAAAGCTATTTACAGGGAAATGCGATGGATTAGCCGCAGCTCATCAATAGGGAAAGCCTGGTCACCCGGTGCTTTAACAGAGTGGCCACCAATCGAAGGGAATTTCAATATTTACCAACAGCCTCATTTTGTTAGTTGCTGTTAAGCAAACACGCACTACGCTAATTCATGTTAGCGGAGGGGGGAGACTTGTTTAAGCATTATTTCACCATGTTAATGGTTCATTTGAATGATATTAGGTGTGAATTTTGACTCATTTATGAACCATTCAAGACAACATTTAGTGGACACGAAAACAAAAGGGATGTTAGGTTAATAAGATGAAGAACACAAATAAAATCTATCTATCTATCTATCTATCTATCTATCTATCTATCTATCTATCTATCTATCTATCTATCTATCTAT
>JAPTYQ010000005.1:33847139-33866722 GCA_029814465.1 Ostorhinchus cyanosoma
ATAAATGAAGAAATAAACATTTTTGTATTCTTGATCCTCATGAGTAAATGTCTCATTTACTTGTCTATGGCAGCAGCCTGTACTCTGATCTCTGTTTAGAGGAACCAGGTCGAATTCTTTGCAAAAACACTGATGCTTTTTCATGAATACTTCAATGCTTTTATTGTGCTATCGGTAGCTTATAAATGGAGACGGCTAATGTCAACACTGTTCCAACACAACACAGACTGCAACACAAAGGTCAAGTAAACACATGAATCTTACATATTGCACCTTTAATCACAACCAGCAAATCAAATCAAATCAGCAGCTAAATATTTATTGAAGGTTGGGATGAGACTGCAATTAAAGCATATGCCATAGAAGCTTTGAGAACATAGTATATAAAGCTCCAGCTAGCAAAGAATAAACAGTTGATGCTGTTGTTTCTGACAGACACAGTAGTTATTATAGCATCATTCCAACCAACAGAAACATCAAAACACATTTTACAGCATTATAACTGTACCAAGACAAAAGTGTGTGTGTGTGTGTGTGTGTGTGTGTGTGTGTATATATATATATATATATATATAGTGAACAATACATACATTGTTTAACTAATACTTTGAATTTTAAAAACCAATGATTTTGGTGTTGTGGATTTACTGTGTGGATTTTGGACTTTTAATGTAAATAATAATATATTCTATTGTAGTTATTAAAAATTGATGGACAGACATGTGGTAAAGAAGTCCAACTACCAGGAGCTGAGAACATGAACTTTCCAATCAAAGTAATGTTTCACTTCTGAGCAAAACAAGATCAAAAGGACAAGGAAGACGAAAAAAAAAACACATTTATTACATCCACCAATAAAGACTCCACACAAACAAATATCTGACAAAAAAGGTCTCCAATCATCTATTCAGAGGTTGTTGCCTTCATCTGTATGCCAGAAATGTTCAGTGCCACGGCCTTTCCATGAAAATACTGTAAAAGAATTCAGCACATTTTCCACTACTGGAGATGTTTGTCAAAATTATTCAGAAATGGGTTTGCTGTCGTGTACTTCTTTAAGGCTCACCGGGTTAAAAAGCAGCTTAATTACCAGTGGTTACATCAACAAAAAGATAATTACAAGATGTAAACAAATAAGATAGGAATGATTTTCAAACACATTGCCAGATATGTATTTTCATCCCGTTTTTTTTTTTACGAGTTGAAATAACCTACATATACTTTTTACATTCATCTGCTCTGTAAATTTACAAGCTTTTTCATTGGTCAGTTGTGTACAAACAAGGAGTATCAGAGGTGAATTAGACTACACAAAGTACCGAGGCAGGGCAGGAAAAGAGGGGAGGGAGCAAGAGACACGGAGGGGCGGAAATAATCTCGGCTGTGTATGTGTTCTCAGCATCCCGTCCTCCCCTGGCTAACCACACTGGCGGCCACTTGAATTAGCAGCAGAGGATTATGGGCAGAGAGCCTCATTAATCTGGGCAACAAACAGTGGCCAGTGTGAATATTTGCACCCAGAAATTGAAAAGATTAAGTCCTATTTGACAATGACTGGCAGGCTCTATGCGGCGAGAGGCTACTGTTAAATATTCATATCCTGGATTCCTTCTCTTTTTCTGTCGGTCTGTGTGTGTTTGTGTGTTGACGATTAAATGTAAGTGATGGGCAAAGACAATGTTAGTCATTAGCAATCATGCGTTGATAGTTGATATTTTTCCACTTTACACTGGAAAGACGTAGATTAAAACTGTCAGAGAAAGAAATTATAGCGTCCGTGATTTATTTATTCATTCATTAGGAAAATGTATATTATTACCTTTCATCATATTGTCTTTCTTAAAGTTTTGAGTAGAGACCTTTGAACCTCATCTAGACCCTGTTTACAGAAGGAAGAAACTCAAGCATGTGACACCACAGGGTGAAGATGACCAACCTCATAGATAGATGGGTGGGATTTAATACAAATCACTGTTAAGATTTATGACAAATGCTACTCTGCTTATCCATGGCTCATCACGGAAGCAATATGGCAGCTCCTGTAACAATGATATTTTGGCATCTCTTTTTCCACCCTGTAGTGGAATGATATCAGCTCATTTATCTTTATATATTACCAGCGTTGCAGTGAATTCACTCTTAGTGTCATGGGTTTGACAATCCAACATACATTTGCATAACACATAACATGATAAAGTCAGCAGTAGAGGTGATAAAATAGAACAACATAATGTGACAAAATGAGCATAACACTTTCACTAATGTCCATATCTTGTTGATATGTAAACAGGGACATGGTTTCCCTCACAGACGTCTGCAGCTGAATGTGATATGAACATGACTTTATAATAGCGTTCGAACACCTTGCACAACGTTTTGCAGATTTAAGTGAATGGACTTTCAGTTTTGGTGCTTACAGCCTAAAGAATTACTAAAAAGAGAGTTAAAGAGACTGTTACCGTAGCCACAGTAATGCTAATGTCCTGTGATGCTGCTGGGCTGAAGATAACATTCCCATCTTAACAGCGATGGTATTGTGTGTATCAGGACACACTGCCTCCTGTTTAACATTAAAGATGGCATGACCTTTTACACAATTACCTTACTGCTCGCCACTGTATAATTAAAGACTGAATTCTCGAATATTAGAACTGAGAACCAGATGTTCCACCTGCTGAAGGAGTATTCCAACAGTCGGGGTCCAGTCCCAGTTTTTACTAAATGCAGATTTAATTGTCAGTTTAAAATATTAAACTATGAGTATTTTATGTTAGGTTATGTTATTCAAAAGAAAAAGAAAGGATAAACCCCAAAAGTCAGGCATGCATGTTCTTGTGGGAAAATGCCGTCAAAGCCTCTTCTCTTAAAGTGCATATTAACAACCAAAAAGGGGTGAGGATTTGCTGTGACATCCCATCATTCTGTTCGCCTTGTCAGCCTGGTAGGAGATTCCCTCCTGCAAACACTCAGCAAATACACCTGCTATTCATTTCCTACAAGGCAGAGAAGGCTCGCCAGACCTGACAAAGCTATTTACCCACCTCCAGCCCAGCCTGTGCAGACGCTATCGCTAATGTTTTCCCTTCTGCAGGAGATCAATATGTTTGGAAGCAGACAAACAACCCTGCTCTGCCAGGCAGGCTCTTCCCGTTTAGCAGGCCACCACTGGGGGCCCTGACAGCAGATGTACACAACCGAATCAACAAGCAACGCCTCCCCTGAGTCAACACCGGACACAATAAACAGCGCAGAATCTACAGTGCTAAGAATTAACACTGTAGGCCCATATGTGCCATAGCAAGGATCAACAGTCATCCTCGCTCACGTGCCAAATTATGTCGACACTGGATCCAGAAAACAAACCACAGACGGAATATTGATTTAGGCACAAGCAGGGAGAATCATCGCTGAAATTTTAAAGCTGCTGGAATAAACAAAAACACAAAAGCTTCATTCAGGTAAACATCAGCAGAGCGCAAGCTGAGAGCTGAGCGGTACAGTATCCTTAAAATGCTTAAGACAGGTGAAGCGAAACGATTCACACCGATTCAGAGCCGGAGAGAAGTTTAGAGCAGACAAAAAAAGCAACGATAAAAGCTTAAGTAAACAACAGCAACCAAATCAGACAATACAAACAGTGAACCAGACTAAACCAACATCCATACATCCCCTGATCTTCTCCTCTGGATAAGCCTTCTGGTCTCCAGGGTCGCTTCTCCTCTGCTTTTACATCTGTAGTGACATCAGCTTTCAGTGTGTCTGTCACTGTGGTATTTTACATTGATAAATCTATGGTAAGAGGGTAAATGAGGGGGGAGAAAGTCACAGGAAGCAACTCATTTGTGTGTGTCGTGTAGAATGCTACGATTCAGAGTGGTAGGCATTGAGAAAATGACAGTGAACTGGTCAGTCAGTGTGCATTTGAATAGTTCTTTTGACGTGAAGCAGCTGTGTGCAAATGTGATTGTATGGGCTGAAGGTGGTCACAGGGTTGATTTCTAGTTTTACATGCATGGATGTGTGTGTGTGTGGGAGCGCCGGGGTGAGTGTGTTAAATTGTTCTGTGTTGTGGAGATAACACTGGATCCTTATCAGCTGCATCAGGGGGCTTAAGACCCCGATGGGCGTGAGGGGAGAATGAATTTTCCTCACTACTCTGCATATTACAGGATTACACTGCACCTTTAGATATGCTTGGGTTGAGCCTATCTCTGCCTTATGGCTATACGCATGTAGATTATTGAAATAGACTGTCACAGTGAATGAATTGAAGCAACACCACGGGGACTGCACCGGGTCCTGAAATGAAATACACTCAAGTGAGATAACTCTGATAGGATTTCGGTTTTAGAACATTGTTCGGACAGAATAGCACCGTATAATCCAGGCATGTAACTTATTTATTTCTATTATTATTTTTATTTTGGTTATAAATAGTTACCCTCATACTGTACCTGCTATTAAAATTTTTTTGTATGAAATGTCAACCTGAAATGCTGCCGCTAAAAAAAATCCTGATTCTCCTTAAAAACAGCTTATTTGGGCCTGTGAAAAAAAAAAAAGATTTGCAGAATCTCAGCATGCTTCGGTTAAAGGTACAATATGTAACTTTTGCACATGCTTGCTTTGCTGAGTTTACATTAGGGTCTGTTTTGTGTTGACAGTCTTCAATTCTGATGTTAAGACAGGGGTGTCAAACTCATTTTATTCCAGGGGCCACATTGAGCCCAATATGATCTGAAGTGGGCTGGACCAGTAAAATAGTGACAATTAAAAAAAAAACAAAAAGTGTAATTACATTATGAAAATGTTTACATCTATAAAGTTTCCTTAAAAATGTCAATAACATGAACAAGCTGAAATGTTTTGAGGAAAGTAACTGCAATTTTCATTTGCTTATCATTTACATATGTGCACTAGGCTACAACTTGAAGATCACAGTGGATCTAAAAATACACAAAACATTTAGCAACAGGGAGAATATTGTTAAAATGATACTTCTCTTAAGACATTTCAGGTAGTTCATATTTTGTTCAGCTTATTCATGTGTTTTGTGATAGTTGGTAAATGTAAGCATTTTCATGTAAATGTACTTTTTTGCACGAAAACAAAGAGGAAAATTTGTATTAGTCATTATTTCTAAGTTATTATGATAGTATTTAACTGGTCTGACCTACTTGAGATCATATTAGTCGCCTGTGTTCCCTGAACACAACTGATAGTTAATATCTTCAGTGTTATTTTTGCACTTCACAAATTCATCCCACGGGCCAGATTGGACCCATTTGGCGGGCCAGTTTTGGTTCGTAGGCCATATGTTTGACACCTGTGTGTTAGAAGAAGCACTTAAGAGTGGATATGACAATCAACCATTGGATTTTAGTGAGAATTTATCCCAAGTGCTCCACACAGAAATCAGGGTTCATGCTGTTATTATCATATGCTGATGCTTGGGTTGCAACGTAAGCTCTAAGTAAGCAGGTGAGTAACATGGGCCAGGTGATGGAGTTAAGTGAGCAACAATCAGAGGAGGATGTGGTTGGGGTGGTTATGGCAGAAAACAAAAGTTTATATAGCAACACATAGAGGACCGTGGTTTGTTTTCCATTTCATGCTGTGTTGAATTTACCTCCTTCTTGTTTTAGCCCTTCCCTGCCCCTGTTTTCTAATCCCTAATTAATTTACCCAAACCTAACCAAACCATTTCCACTGGTCATAGTTAAGTGGAAGGTATAGTGGGTTTTGGTTGGAAATAGGAATCAAACAGTGAATTCCCATTTGACAGATTAGTCCATCATATCTCATCACTTATCCATCTAGAGTTTGTGGTATTATTGTCTTTACTTGGTATTTGCTGAAACAACCAATGTTGTCATTTTTAGTTTTGTATCCCACAAAGAATATTTCCTTCACTGGACTGAATGTTAATACTGTAATGAATTTTGAGATGAGATTTAATATGTTCTTAGGGCTTTTAAAACTTTAACATACATCACCATTGACATATGGGCCCCTATCCATGACTATGTCCTTGAACCATAACAGACTGGTACCAGAGGATGTGTGTGGACCACAGTGGACCTGGCCTTTGGCTTTGATGGCAAACGGGATGCAGAGAGCAAGTAAAGGCCTTCTTCTTCTTCTCTTTTTCCTCTTCTTTGCCTCCTTCGCTCAGCTCGCCGCCCCCCTCTCATAGCCTTTGGCTAATTACTCCTTTTTTCAAATGCAAAGCAGCGGCAGAAAGTGAGATGATTTCTCGTCGGCCGCTTTAAGGAAGAAGCGAGGAGAAGAGAGAGAAAGAAAGCCAGTGTAAGAAAAGAGGAGCACAAGAAGAGACGAGAGAGGCTGAATGGAAGAAAGAGGTGACTTTCTTTCCTCGGCTGGCAGAGACCTTTGAAGTTGGGCAAGATGGAGAGGGGAGGGAGTCTTTCTGTGAGGGGATGGAGGTAAGAAAAAAGCGAGGGAAGATCGTGTTAACGAGATGGCCTCTAAAGACGAATTAAATGGCGAGAGAAAAGAAACACGATCAGGCCTGGCCCTACTTATAGACTCCTCACAGACTCACTCCTTTCAGTGCCGCAGAGGTGTTCCAAAGCCTGAATTCCTTAGCTCAGCTTTTTAAAAGGCTTGAAGTGTGGGGTGTGTGAGGATGGGGCTGTGTTGGGGGCAACAGGGTGTGTGTATGAGTGCAAATGTGTGTGTGGGAGGGTCACTCATACTTTAGTCACACATCCCGGCCCCTCAATGGGGAGGTCAGGGACTTACACACCGATGAAGGGTCAGAAGTGGCAGGGATTACACGTCTGCTCTAAGCCCCCTAGATCCTAGTGTTTTCACTCCCTCTCGCTGTTTGTTGTTTTGTGGCGGAGCAGACGAAGGAAAGAAAAGGAGACGGTCGGGGGAATTAGTGTAAAGCTCAGGAGATGAATGGGCATCTTATTCGCACCTCTTGTTGGCTGTTTTTCAGCCCCCCCCAAAACAGCCCTCCCATTCCTTGTCGCAGTGAAAGCGCGTTAGGGTTGCCTTTGTGTGGACAAAAGGAGACTCCCCTCCTGGCTTTCATGCTCCTGGTGGAGCAACAAGAGGATTTGGCCCGCCGTGCAGCGCCCAGAGCTGCTCCAGCTTTGATTGGACATCGGCAGGAGAGAGCTCTGCCTCTCTTTCTTGATTAATCAAGTGATTCCAGTGCTCTCAATAACACCTTCTCTTTTTTACACACTCTTTCTGTGTCTCAATAATCCTACTCCCCCCCCAACACCTCTCTGACAACCCACGTCTGTCTTTTTTCCCCTCATTGAAGAACATTTTATTATCTTTTTTTTTTCATCTGCGTCGTGTGACTGTGTGCTAATCTGATGTGTGGGTGTTTTTATTTCTATGTACTTATCACCACTGACACATGAAACATTAGCAGGACTCATTTTGAATTTTATTTTTTTCTGGATAGGGTTTAAGAGTTGACCAGGAGTTGACCCATTGTGTCACTCAAATACAAGTACCTTTAACTGTCTGGTTTTAGATGACATTGTAAATAGGCAAACAGGGAACCAGAGATGATGGTTGAGTATTTAATGCCTCACACTCATGCATTATTCTGTTGTTGTATATGATTTATACGCTTTTAAATAAAGTTACACACTAAAGATTATTCTTTTATTATTTCTGACAATGCATTAGACCATTGAGCAGATTCAGTTCAATTCAATTAAATTCATTTTAGTTTTGTCCAGTTCAACTCATTTCAAAGGCGAACACACATTCATTTGCTGGTGTGAATGTTGGAAAGACTGAAATATGAGGTGCTGAGCACTTGAAATTGCAAATAGTTTTTATTATAATTAAGTGGGTGACTGGTCATTGTACTCGATCCACTTGAGCTACACAGCTCTGACAATGCAGAGAAGAAAATATGACACCTCATGAGAATACATATGTGTATGGAAAAAAAAAACGTTGTAACTTGCCGGTTACCCAGCTCTTCCAAGTTCACTTCTTGGTGCCGTTTTGATCTGTCACCAATCAACATTATAATAACCATGGAAGTACTAGAAGCTGTCTTATAATATACTGTACATCAGTAAGCAGCATCTGAATGATGCATGCTTTGCTCAAGAGCACTGCAGCAATGTTAAAGGATTAAATCAACTTGGAGCTAGCTCTTGTCAGCACAAGAGCATTTTGTTGTAGATTGTGTAGATTTTTTGTTTTTAAATAGTGGGAAGCTGGACACACATAACCAGAGCCTGTGGATTGCATGGTGGGACAAAAGCAAAAGCAGGAAATTTATTTTTCAACACTTGAAGGAGCCAAGTAACAGGTAACAAAGTCAAGTAGAGTTCTCAGGTACCAACAAAGCATCACCTTCCCAAATTATGATGACCTTCGCAACCTATAGAATATCTCAGTTCAGTTTACAAGTCCCATAATCCTCCAAAAAACACTCAAAAAGCACCAGGGTGACTGTGTAGAAAATCTGTTTGGGAATATGCACCACTACAATAAAGAATCATATTTGGCTCTTAAGGAGCGTCTGGCTCAATCCATTACAATCCATAACATTAGACACCTATCATTTCAGCTGAGCCTTTACACTGTATGTATTCTACAAAGATAGAAGGAATAAGAAGACAATAAGAAAACATGTATACAGTACACTCTGAGAGGAATGAAGATTGAGTTAGTATAGGGGCCTAGTGGCTCATTGTGCCCTTGCATCCTCTGTAAGAGGAATCAATCCCTGTTGATATGTCTAATGCATACTGTGTTAAATTTAAAGTGCATCAGCTATAGGATCTGTTTTACTCAATGCACAACTATCATCAAGGTCTCTGATACCTTTTATTTGCAGAAAACAAATACTTGCTGGTGTTGTCCAACACTTTCTTTAATAAAAATTGTAGTTCAAAAGCAAACTAGATAAGGTAAGTATGAGACCAGATAGGTACAAGCCCACCCATTAGAAAGATAAATATCTCTGATAGGGATCTGCAAATTTAACAAAATTGTCACTGTTCTTCATTTAACTGTCCTGTTAACAGAAAGAGTATTATATGTTCTCCATGCACCATCTTACCTGTGCCTTTATGTGCTCAGTCTCACATTGTATACCAGTTCTTCTAGACAGAACTTCCTCCTTTACTTATGGGATGTTGAATAACAGTGTTGGTTCAACATCCCTTTGCCTTATCAGTCCAACAGCATTGTATCTCTTCGTGGGATTTTCAGCGAGTAGGTGGGTGGCTGTTATAGATGCTACAAAGACAAGAGAAAAACACAGTGAGGGAGAGAGAGAGAAGGGGGGGTGAGAGGTGGTGATAAACAGAGTTGGGTGGGGGGGCCTTGCAACGATAAATCAAGTTCCAGACTAATCTATTTAGCATGCTCTCACCATTATCCTGTCACTGAAACAGCTAATTAATTAACTGATTCCACAATGAAGAGGTTTTGAATGAGCCCATTTAGATAATTACTACAAGGAGCCGATCGGGCCAGTCATTTACAACTGTCACACAGGTTCCAGCATTGGCAGCTGCCCTTCACTCTGGCCCCTGCTTTCACCATCAGAAACATACAGTGCAATGACACCGTCCACAAATCCATAATGTTCAGGTTCATACAGCAGGTCAAAACACAAGGGGAAAAAACAAACACTTAATGCTGGGTTGGATGATTACACTGATACGATACACTTAAGAGACAAGATGGTATACAGTATGTTGAACAAAGTGTGATGTAAACTATCAGTTTTTTATCTGTAACATCAACATAGTGCACTTAAAAAAGAATAAGCTGAACAAAATTTGTGCGCAATATGAAGAAGGATATTGGGTCTTTAGGTAGTCTCTGCTGCTTCTTTTTGTTGTTGTTATTAGAATATGCTTTTTTTCAGATAAGTAACCTACATCAGCAGTGATATAATGTACTTTCTTACATCATCTACAGAAGAGAATTAAATAGGTCCGCATTGCTTCGGCCTGTTATGAGCATGTCTAAATTAAATAAAAACACAATATTGGATGCTTTTACCTAATTTTGTTTCTTTTAAAGTGATTATTTATGGTGATCCTTTCCATACGACAACACTGGTTCAAAAAGAATGAGGTGAAACAAATAAGCCAGAGTGAGACTCCGATTATTTTAAGTAAAATCAGTAACACAAATAATGGGGTGATAAAGGTGTTGCAATTTGGGTAAACTTATTTCACCAGGACAATTGCAAATAAGTAAATGGACCATTGTACATTTTATCTGCAGAAAACAGGAAAATTTACTTTGCCTATGTAGTACATTTGGGATTACTGATGAGCAAAGATAATGAGCACAAAATACAAAGACGCATAATGAGATTTTCTCTTTTGGGTGTACCATTTATTAGTCTCATTGGCTCCAAAGTTAAAGCAGGATGATTAAATGTAGTTTTAGGTCAATTTCAGTGAATGTCATGTTGATTTGTCAAAAACAGAAATAATTCCACATTCTCCTAAAATAGTGTTGATAACAGCTGACTGGTATTTTCAAAATAAAAGCTGCTGCCAGAGACTTGGCAGGAGTGCAAAGTCTGCAGGTAGTTCTGCAAATCTCCTGCAAATCTCCTTGCTCCTGTCCCCCAGTGTCTCTGCTGGACACAGTATGAGCAGCTCTTGATAACAGGCAGTGATTTATGAGGTGCTGAGGGAACTGTGTGAGTTAGATTCAATTTGGTTTTATTAATCTAAACAAATGACAAAAATCCGAGTCTTTTACACAAACAATGCAAATCTCTGCTTCATACAGAAGAGTGTCAGTTTTTTTCTTTCTTTTTTTTTGTCAAACTTTAAAGTCTAATTCTGTTGAGGAACACATCAGAGTGGGAGATCTAAAAGCTCAAGACTCAAAGGGGTAATGTGACGTTTTCCTGGAACTGACACAAATGTAGTGTGAATCATATTTTTTACTGACTCTTCTACCTTCAAAACAATGTTGAATATATGCATTATAACACTTGATCCTGGGATGCTGTCAGTGAAAGTCTGTTCTTTGCAGGGGAAACACTCATTAGGACAGCTTATTAGTAAAACAATATTTTTAGAGGAGTCGGGAAAGGAAAAAAATAATCCAAACAAGTTATTATGGTCTATTTGTGAGACTTTTCTTTAATGTGAGAGAATACCCTAGTTTTCTGGCATGCTTATGACTTATATATATATTAATGTTCCTTTCACACTGTTTATGTATTTTTTAAATATATTCCCTGTGATACTGACTGGAATGTGCAGAAGTTGGAAATCCTAAGTAGGGCGATGGTCCAAGATCAGGGCTCAGAAGTAACATCAACTGTCTTATACACTGCATGCAGGTAGTAATGTAAGAGC
The DNA here is from genome assembly GCA_029814465.1 of Ostorhinchus cyanosoma. Classification (NCBI taxonomy): domain Eukaryota; kingdom Metazoa; phylum Chordata; class Actinopteri; order Kurtiformes; family Apogonidae; genus Ostorhinchus; species Ostorhinchus cyanosoma. The sequence goes on from JAPTYQ010000005.1 coordinate 33,858,491, forward strand.
ATTTCTGAAGGTGTCCATTAAAAGATATATTTATAACACAAAGCAGGTCATCCAGTGCTTTTGTGCTTGTATTTGACAGTGGGTAGCAGAGGAGAAGACAAGGATGGAGAGATGTGGGACAGATGCAGCAAAGGTCACCCGGACTGGGAGTCAAATGAAGGATGTTACTGTTTCACCACTGTTACGAAGCTGCTTTTAATGTAAGTAATGATCTGTGAGGCTTGTTAAAAGTTCAGTGTGATTAGTGTGTGTTTTAGTGGCATCTAGTGGTCAGTTGGAATATTGCAAACAAGTGTCTGCCCGTCACGTTACGCTCTATGGTACATGGTTTTTCCCTTTTAGGCTTTTAAGAAAAAGATAATATAACTATGGTCCACATGCTAATAATAGCAATATGTAGGTCCAACATGGCAACCTGCACTGTCTGTAGATACAAATGTCTCATAAGACAATGACTCTGATTTTTATATGACTATGCAGTAATGAACATATAACAGTGAAAATTTTATTCTGTCTCTGCATTTAGATCCCTCCTCAACATTACACATTGAAACTTTAAATGGCAAAAACATCACAGTTGTTTACTGACAGTTAGCACCACAAAAAAGTTCATTCAAGAATAATTGTAGAACCTGACAAGGTGGTTAGCTGCCATTTTTATATATTATTACATCAAGTTACATCCGCAATCCCATTCTACAATACAATATTTACAAAGACGCAGAGCACATGTGCACTTGTAACTCAGTGGAAATGATGAGTGAATAAGGCTGTTTACATTACCAATACAAACCAATACTCTGATCATTATCTGATTTCTGGAGTTTTCAGATTATTATTTGTCAGATATGTAAGTGACAATGTAAACAGGATATGAAATGTTTATCGGATAATGACAGTAATCTGATTATGTGAAATCGGATTAAAACACTTGGAAATCGGATCAACACACCTGGATTTCTCCCCAATACTCCGACATCTTCTTGCATGTATGCAGGTTAATCTGATTTATTTTGTTGTTTTATGTCTGCACATGTGTAAACACACATTTGAAAAAAAATCACAGAGAACGGAAGTGAGGTGATCACATGTGAGGGGAAGACAACAGGAAGTTTAAGTCTACCATCACTTCGTACGTTAAAGGACTGGAGCGTCTAAACCAGGTTTTTTTGATTATCACACTTCTTAAGTGCATATATTAGATGTGATTATAACAATTATCCGATTACTCCCAGGTATCACACTTTTATGGTCATGCAAACAGGGTCATTGATGCATTGCTTCACAGCTGACTAGAGCCAGGTGACACTTTTTTATGAGGGGCTGTATGAGACATTATTCAGAATTACCATTCACACACATGCATATGAAATGCACTCACACAAGTGAAAATGAAAATGCACACACATGCATATGAAGTGCACACAAACACACATATGAAATACTTTGTCAAACATAATTTTTTGAAATGAACAGGAGGGAAACCAGTCCCCCCACCCCGTGTGGTGTACTGGTGTATTTGTTGTTTTCTTCTGCTCCCAGTAGATTAAACTGTTGTAGGTGCTGCCCACCTCACAGCAACAACATTGCTTCATAATTTGTTCGTTTCTGCATAAACACCCTGATCCTGACCCACATTATTTAGTTTTACATTTACATACTGACAGCTAATGTTATATACGCTAAGGCTTAGCGCTAGTACTAGCTAGCTAACGTTAGCTCCTGATGCTAGCCTACACTAAACTGTATTGTTCATCATTTCAGATCCAACTTACCGCAACTACGTCATGGATCTTTTCTTCTTTTTGTTGGAGGAAAGCGGCAAAAAGAGAGTTTTATTCACATCATTTCTGTTGTTGGGACACAGCACTGCACCATTTTACAACGTTTTGAATATTCCGCGGGTGGACACGGAAGTCCGGCAACCGACTTCTTCGACACAGTCGGACCGTGAACAGGACGTATGTATGTATGAATGCATTTCATAGGTGTCTGTGAATGCTAATTCTGAATAATGTCACATACAGCCCCTGGTTCTGTCTGTTTGACTTTAGCACTTCCTTTGTGACAATTAGTTACATCACTGAAATTTATAAAGACCCAGTGCTAAACATAACTAAACACTAATATTATAGTGTTAAATCAGGGTTTTCCACAAACAAGCCATGGGCTCCTTATGTTTTACCTCAGAAATAATCACATTGTGACATTGTAACGTAGTTTTTTACCACCTGTACAATGCACATGCTTCCTGTGAATGAAGACATGAGGAGAGCGATATGAGCAGTGCTACGCTAAATGATATTTGGTTAAGTTTCACTTATTGTGCAAAACTACTGCCCCAAATTTCACAGGACAAATTCATTAGAACCATAAAAAGTGGTGGCAAATGGAATGTTGTTTCAGTGTTTGCAGGATTTAAAACTGAGAGTTAGGTTGAATCACAGGACTGTGGGGCCTTGGTGGAGGTAGAACCATGCAAGTCATGATCCCACAATCCACCCCTTTCTGTGGATGTTCTTCAAAAGAGGAGTTCATCCTTTTCTCGTGTCCTACACTTCCACCAGGTTTCATTTAAAACAGAGCAGCATTATCTGTACAATACAACTAACAAACAAACAGACATAAAATGTATTTGTTTATTATATTATTAAAGGGGAATAAACTCTGTCTGTGTGTCTCAGGCATCACACAAAATCTGGAAAGAGCTGACTGTTGTAGTTTGTCATACTTATGTATTTTTGATTAAGGAAGAGACAAGCGAAAACAGTAAATTGATAGGACTAATATTTTGGGAGAAGAGAGTAATTTTGGAATACAACAGCCTCCCAATAACCAATCACATTGTTATGCCCAGAATCATCATTGAAGTGGGTTACCTAGCAAAGATAAACAATAGGGCCATGTTGCCATGGTGTCAAATTTCATGTATAGAAACAAACATGCCAGTGGAATTTACCAAGAAAATAAAGGAATGAACTGTATCAGAGGATCTAGAATCCATGGATCTCCATGGATCAACATGCTAGTTACATATATGCATAAATGAAAAAAAAAAAGCCATTGTAGTAGGTGGTAACTTAGCTTTTCAAGAAAAAATACAAATACTTGACAGACTATTCTTGTCAAACAATTACATGATCATTTGTAACTGATTAAAAAGAACAAGTATAGAGTGGCTCATTCCGACTCTGATTTATATTTAGAAGTTCTTCAGCTCAGAGTCCATGTAGGTGGCTTGTTTTTGACCTCTTTGACTAATTTTCTATGAACAAGAATCAGGCTTAAGCTTTCATAATGAGACAAAGTGGTTGCTCACAACACAAGGCGAGAAAAGAAAGTTTGCAACTTAAACCAAATACTCTCAGTAGATTAGAAGACGAATTAAAAATGCAATTCCTACATTGTTGCACTTATATGTCACTTGATCATTCCACCATGTTTTAATTATCTCACTTTAATGTCTACGTTGCTGCTTCATCGCACCCAGTGTGTGGAAATGAATGGAACTTGAGGCTGCTGTGATCATGTGAGCTGATGAGGGTCTTGGCTGATCTTCACCCACGGGTCACTGTGGTCTCATCACCCTTCAGCCACACACACTGTCCGCTCCTGTTCATAGTGTGGGAAAAACCAAGCAAAATTCAGACCACCGCTCTCTGCGCACAATGGCCCAAAGGTGGTTATCTCATTGCCTGAGTCAGTGATCAGGGTTTTGTCTTGTCACCTCTCTTCACTCCAACAGCAGCAGACAGCTCAATCCACTCCATCAGATCAGTGCTCTTCTCACCATATCTCCCCTTTCCCCCTTTTTTCCATTCCCTTTCTTTCAATAATGGTCAATCCCACATCAATACGCAGGCCTCCTTTCACTGTCTACTCCCAGAGGTGGCCTCATTACCCTGGGGTGTTTTGTTTGTTTGTTCCTCAGTTAAAGAAGCTGAATTGAGCAGCCGGCAGTGGTGGACTGCAGGGGGACGAGGAGTAAAAAGCTGTGATTTGAGGCGGGGGGTGCTTTAAAGACAGCAGAGGGCTTCGTGTGGCTCAGGAGAGGACAGAGGCAGCAATCACATCTCAGAGGTCATGGGAGGTCACGAGGACAGTGACAGGAACAGGTACAATCATGGTCACACTGAAGATGGAGATGAAGATGGAACACAGATAATGGTTTCACAGTTAAAGAATTGAAACTGTTGGTTTCATGAAGACAGTGATTACAACCCTCTGCTTCCACAACACTGCAGGGTGGAGACATTTCTCTCCACAGTCAGCCGACAGCACAGGGACATATTTTTTTGAAGGGTTGATACCAATTATTAGTACTCAAGGAGACTGATTCCCAAGATTTACCAGTACACATGTTCAAGATTTAAGATTTTTATTAGTCACATGCCCATTGTACGAACAGTGAAATCTAAGGCAGTGCAATGGAAATTAGACAAACCAATAAAAAACATACTCCTAAGAAGTGAAGATGAAGTAATTATATACATATTTAAGTAGCTCACCATATTACAGTAACCAAAAACAAACTCTTATATGTACATAGTGCAGGAACCAGAGCAGAATACAGCAAATAGAATTAAAATGATCATTTTTGTGACCACTTTTAGAGAAACTACCATAAAACTTTCCTGAAAGGTCTTTAAGCTGACTGTCAAACAAAATAAAACACAGTTAAAAAAAAATACAAGATGAGCTGTATAAAAAACACAAAGTTTACTAATAACAAATACCCCCCCCCCATATCAGTGTTGAGAGCTGTTGCTTGTTACAACTCAAATTGTCCTCTGAAGGGACCTTGCAGAGCACTTAAAAAAAACTTTATTTTATTGAAAATGAAAATAGAAAAAGAAAATGATTGTAAATTTGTGAATATTAAATTTCATTGTTAGTCTTGGATGATACATTTTTAGCTTTAAGAATGTATGTTATGTCTGATGAACAAAGAAAAATGTAAGTAGTTTCACAAGTTCAGTAACCAAATAAGCTTTTCGTCATGAATTGTGTTAATATTTTACAGACTGACACAGTATTGGGAATAAAAATGTTACAAAACTAAATGACCCAATAAATATAATTGTGATTATGGTAAGAAAAAAAATATCCAATTGAATTACAGTTACTAGTGATCAAAACAGGCTGACATAAATATGTTATTCTCATTTATGTTGAAAATAACAGTCAAGGCAGGTGTCCTTGTCTGTAGGCAAGAAGAATGTCCTTCAGTGCTGGAATTTCAGCATATTTTCCCTCTAGAATGAATAAAGAGTGTGAATTCTGTTGTATAAAGTTTTATGGTGTTGAATATTATTTTATTTAGTCTCATTAAATATATGTTTTTTCAGACTTTTCAGCTTAATTGCCCAGGTATTTATTTATTTGTTTATTTGTATACATTTTGGTAGATGACAATGAAATCATTAAAACCATTACACTGCTTATTACATTTTAGTGATCCATAATGTTGTATAAATTTCAAAAGTAACCTGATAACACCAGATATATTAACTAATACAGTGCAATGATTCAGTAGTAATTTATCATTGAATTGTATTAATGTTCATTCTTACAAAAGTTAACATAAAATAGTCCAGGATCAAGGTTCGCTTGCTCGCTTTTTTTTTAAGCTTTCAAATGCATAATATGTTATTCATTCTACCTGGTGTTATCTTATCAAACGTCTTTAATCATAACACATCATCTCCATGACAACTGAACGCACCGCCTCTGCTGATGTGACAGGCCTGGGAAGCTCTGGGAGAAAGAAAATAGGACAAAAACTATTTTAAAGGGTGACACTGAAGAGCATTTTGATGATTGTAATATATTTTCTTCAAGTGAAATGGAGTACTTTTGCAGTCTTTCATATCTAGTTTTACTTAAGAAGGTCTAAATAGTTGTAAAGTCCCTGAGAACAATGCTAGTTCTATAGAGAAGGTTTTTCTGCGATATCGCTCTCGCCAACCAAGGAAACAATATGTGTGCCTCATTTCAGTGACAATGATTTCTCATTTTTGTGATTCTCAATAGACGATGACACATTCACACTCGTCTCCACACACTCACACACAGATGCACACTTTGCACCTTGTGAAGGACACTCAGGCCGATTAATTACTAGGAGCAGGTCGTTTTAAATCTGGTGGAAGGACAGCCTGTTGTTCCTGCAGAATGGGTTGTAATTAAAGGAAGCTGAGCTGCAGCGGTGGAAAAGGCCACACATCAGAGCTTCGTGGACCTGGACGCCACTGATGGGAATTTATGGTTCCCCCTCGCTAGTGTACGTGCTCCATGCACACCTTCAGTCTGTGTAGACGGAGCCCAGACATGTTAAGTTGCACCAGGGAGTGAACAGTACAGGTGCAAAGAAATTTGAGGGTGCAGACTTTTGTGAAAGATTTAAAAGGCTCTTCTGTGCACAAAATGTCAGTCACACTGTGATATAGTATTTATTCACTAAGAAGAGGTTAGTGAGGGATAACATGCAGCTGTTGTCAATGGAATGAAAGTCAACAGAGAATAGGAAGCCACAAATCAAAGCTCCCATACAACAAGGAGTACAATTTAGGATAGACAAATTTGAGCATGCTCTCTTCCCAAACAAAAAGTGAATTGATTTTATATGACTCCTCTTCAGCAGAGGGATTTATTTGAACAAGCCAAAAGTGTCTACTTCACTAGGCAATGAAAACTGGATCCCCCCCACACCCCTATTAAACACCCCTTCTCTCTTTCCCTCTCACTCTCTTTCCATAAAAATTATTTCTATTTCATCTCTGTCTTTGCGTTCCTGCAATTTCCACTTTTCTTTCATGTTCTTTGTCATCATGTTCTGTCTCAAATACACATCCTCTCTTCATTTCCATCCTCCCTCTCCTCCCGTATCTCCTGGCCTGTGTATATGTCTGCCTGTTTTTTTTTTTTACCTCTCTGTGCATTTTTACACTTCCATCTCTTTCTTTTGCCTCGCCGTTCTTTCCCTATCGCTCCATAAAACACTCCTTCTACCCGCTGCTTTCTGACGTCTCTCCTTCCACCTCCATCCATCTCCTCCTCACTCTCTCCCTCCCGTTCCCTCTCTATCCCCTCCCAACTCTCACCCTCCTCCCTCCCTCCTCCTCCTCCTCCTTTTCCTCCCCTCACCACCACCACCACCACCACCTCACTCGCTCTCGCAGCCGTTCACTCCATTTTTCTGCACATGAGATTTGCCTAACAATAAGTGGCTCTGCCCAAGGTCAGATAAGAGAAGCACAGCCCAGGAAGCCACAGCCACTGTTTCTTTCATCCCTTTTTTCTCCTCTCTCTCCTCACAGCTTTCGAATTATCTCTGCAGCACATAATAATAATTACTGAGGACGGCAACATAGAGATAAGAATGCAGGAGCTGAAATGGCGAGAGAGAGAGAGAGAGAGAGAGAGAGAGAGAGAGAGAGAGAGAGAGAAAGGGAAGGAGAGGGAAGGGGGACAGGTTAGAAAAACTAGAGAAGTAAGAAGGAGCGTAGTAAAGGTATATTAGAGGGAGACTGAGGCATGAGGGAATAAGGATGAAAAGTAGAAGTTAGGTGATAATATAGAAAGGAAGAAAGAAAAAATATATAAAGGAAGTCATGGGGAGAGCGGCAGAGCTTCATGAAATGAGAAACTAACCAAGAGAAAATGGAAATTAATAAAGGACAGCACTGGCACATACTTCTTTTCTTGGTACTGTCAACACATCTCTGTCTACGACTATGTTCCTACTGTCCGAGTCCATGTATGACACCAAAAGCCCACTGAATCCTAGTCAAGATCTTTAAAAAAGTAGTCATGCATATGTGTTCTAATATATACAAACATAACGCTAGATGGTATTTTCTAAAAAGCCTGAGCTCTGTATAGCTTTTCACATAAAAATACTGTAATAATTCCTGATACTCAGTGTATGGTGGACTCACTTTAGTCACAGATTTATAAAGTGAGCCGTAGAGTATTTATTTACAGCAGCAGGATAATGGTTTATGTAGTAATGACCCAAAATACAGCACAAAACCTCTTCACAGGAATAGAGGATTATGTTCAATGAAGTGGTTGATTCATGTGTTTTAAGTCAATAAGAAACTAAATGTTTTCTTACTTTTGATGAAGTGTAAGCCACATTAGATTTCTCCACCCAAGACACATGATTTTTGGATATATTTGAGGAAACAGTGTCCATGGCTGGTAATGCTGATTGGCTATTGTGAGTGT
>JAPTYQ010000005.1:33868476-33879908 GCA_029814465.1 Ostorhinchus cyanosoma
TGTGTGTGTGTGTGTGTGTGTGTGTGTGTGTGTGTGTGTGTGTGTGTGTGTGTGTGTGTGTGTGTGTGTGTCCTCCTCTCTCTCCATGTAGTGATGATTATCACTAATGTGTTATTACTTCAAACGATGGCAGATTAGCCCCCACCCCTCTTGCTCATTCCCCCTTTTCCATCCATCTCTCCATCCAGCCGCTGCCCTGGTGTCACCCCTCAGAGTGTTGGGTGTAGTAATGCCATTCTGGCCTCTTCTTATCTCCTAACTCAGACCCTGTCACCCAGGTGACCCATGAACTACCTCAAGAGGGGAGAGGAGGAGGAGGAGGAGGGGTTTGGCTTTAATGGGTGACTGGAGGATGGACAAGACAAGAGGAAAAGTGGAAGAAGAGAACAGTGAAAGAAGACAGAAAGGTTTGGCAGGAGGGCTTTTCCAGGGAATGGGATGAGCTAAAATCAGCCAAAAGGATCTGAATCTAGTCCTAAATTTAGTTCGACTTGATTTGGGTTGCTTGTCCTCTGTCATCAAATTATCAATAAAGTCATTCCAATCTAATAGAGAAGAGTGATGATGATAAACATTTGTCCATAATATAAGTAAATGAAAGTGTAGGGTAGTTTCATTTTACAGTTTCCAATGTGGCAGTCCTAGAAATACTAAGGAAATTCACCACATCATTGTTCATGAGCCACAAAGCACTTATCATTACATCCTTCATTAAAAAGGTGTAACTACTGTGGCAAAAGTTAATAAATCATTCGCTAAGTAAATCATTTCCACCAGTTAAAGTAAAATTTCCCATATGAGAGTAAAGGATGTCAGACGTTTAAGAAACTGTGCCAAATAGGATTGTGTTTCTCTGTCTTTTGTCATTGAGACTTACATAATAAGCCAGTAATTAGACTTCCTCTACAGCTTCTACAGAAAGACACCCATTGAATCACCTGGTACAGATTCTTTACCAACACTGGTTTCTTCAAAGACACCAGTTAAGTGTGTAAATTAAAAAAAAAAGAAAAACACGAGGAAATGTTTCTTTTTGAATATTGTATTCTGTTTATTTCGCACGTTAAAATCTTTCTGGAAAAGTTGAATCCCTGCTGTTATCGTTGTTGATCTCTGTATCTTTTTGTTTGTCCACCTCCACAATAAACACATGCCATCCTTAAAAACCTAACTTTAATTAACTGGTAGCTGTTTCTGCTGATTATCTCAGATTGCTCGTCAGATTTATGTAAGGCTGGTTAGTTATATGTACCTGTTAAATGTCACAACCATGTTCAAAGAATTATGTGCATAGTGTCTGATTTCTGCTGTAAATCAGTTTTATTTATGATCAAATGTAAGGAACAGGCTTTACAAAAAATGACTGAATAATTTTAGGTTCACTTATGAATACAAGGTGACATCACTCCTACAGCTGGTAGAGTTTCCTATTCCCACTGATCTGAAATACTATTGAAACAAAATGCTCATGTCAATTCCTGTTAATAATTATCATATTAAATGTTAACTCATCATTTCTTTCAAGGCTGGTTTTTCCTCAGTGAAAGTTTCCCTAACACCTAACCCTAACCAGACGGTTACTGGTGGTTTAAGATTATAATTGTTATTCATGGTGAAGTGTGATGAATATTTCAGAAATCTAGAGCCTTCAAAGCAATTATAGTAATAAAAAAGCAAAGTAAAGTAAAAACAAACTCTCTAGGATTTTATAAGCAGTGTAGATGACAACATAGATGAAATTAACCCTAAAGACAAAATAACATTGCAATGATATTTATTGCAGTGCAAAAATATTCCTTATTGTAATTATATTCATTATCATTTTGTAGCATAGCTTCCTGTTATCAACAAAGCACCTAAATTCAATGTGTTGCAGCATTTTATCCATATAGTATATTTCTGTATTTACATTTTTCAAAGCAAAATATAATATGTTGAAAGAAAATGTACTTTGGATTTGAAAATAATATTTCTGTACCAAAAATAACTGGAAAGTCATGTAAATATCTCTTGGAGTGTCACATATTTGTGCTTGAACAAATCTGTAGCTGTGTTTATGTGTCTGCAGACTGTGATTTTGATCTCTCGGTGCTGAATGAATATGTTGTTTTAAGCAGAGATTAAACAGAGAACACATTCAGATGTGTCAACAGTATCACAACAGCTACTCCATAAGAGATTTAAAGCAAAGCAGCTAATAGAAATTTTTCAGTGGATAAAAATACAAATGGCGAGATAGAAATGAAATGCCTAAGTATTTGACGGCGACTGAACATCTGATTTGCATACTTGTCTATACGTTCTCCCCGCTGATTCGGAGGCAGACCTTATCTCTGTGTTTTTAGCTTGAAACCTGCCAATGACTGACTGTTAACCCTTCAGAAATTCATCATTTGGCCGGATTGATTAAAAGATGAGTGAACTTATTATGCATTAAAGCGTCATGTCAAAGCCCTGGCACGGCGAGATAGTGGCCTTATCTCTCCTCTACCTGATAAGAGACAACATGGGAGAGAGACGGGGCAGTGGGGGGGAGGAGGAGGAGGGGGAGGGTGATGGAGAGGTAGAGGAGGAAGCAGAGCAGGAGGAGAGATACAAGAAGGGAAAAAGGGGTGGGAGGTGGAGAGGTGGCGGCTGTGGAGCTGTAATAAGAAGGGAGGGAGAGGGAAGACAGCATGGAGAACATTTAAAGCTGAGGGGAGGAAGAGGAGGAATTGAGAAGAATGGTGGAAGAGATGGGAGACAGAACGGGAGCGTCTAATGTTCCTACTGTCATGGCATCAGCCTTTCTTCATTCACTGGCCTTCCTTACATTGCTTTTTTTCTTGCCTCCATTTGCATTTTTCTCGATTTCTCTCTTCACTGTTCAATGGTCTGCCTCGCTTTTTTCCTTTTTTTGTACAATTTCTCTCTCTCTCTGTCTCTGTATTGCTCTCTCGCTCTTTCTCTCTCTTCCAGAGGTCTTTGAAGGGAGGTCATGAGGGAGACAATGCAAACACAGGCCCTCTGAATAGAGAATGGGAAGAGGACAGCTGTTGGAGATGACAGCGATGGCTGTTAAAACGCAATCTGTCTCTCTTCCCACCGGCCTGTTGCAGAACACACACACACACACACACACACACACACACACACACGTACACACACATACACACACGCACACACACTGCACCTCATGTCTTTTCACAGAGGCCACAGTGTCACGGTGACACTCCCAACTGTCAAACACAAGTGTGAGAGCACACACTTACTGGCATGTGTCATCACACACACACATACACACATATGTTAATTCATACACAGGCGGTATAATGTGCAGTGGCTGCTCATGAACAATGAGCAGACCATGAAACACATCTATATGTACGTCCACTAGTACATGGACTGTCAATGTCAACTGAATAACACGCTTAGATATCATCTTATAGGAATGTGTTTAATAAAAACTCACACTATGCCTTAATAATATCATGTCATGTGTTTTCTTAAATTATCTGACTTTGAGCCTCACATTTATCCCTGGTCAAGAAGTCATGAACAACTTATAAAGAATTCAAGTAAAGGAAGTGGATATAATCTCAAATAGAGAATGTAAGTGCATATTTTACAAGCAAAATCTACACATTTTCATCACTGAATTCAGAGCATGTGGCTATAATATTAAACATGAATAAGAACATCACAACTGAATGCTGTTAATTCACATGAAAATGAAGGAAATTATCATTAATTACTCTGTTTACATACAAAAGTGCAGCCAACAAGACAGTGAGTTTTATCTTAAACACATACAATATGTGGAGGATGTTAAGACTTGGCTTTTCAGTTTTAAAGGTTTTAGGTTTCTGTCCCTTTTCGCAAAAATTTTACAAAACCATATAACCAGGTTGGTATATTTCAGTTGATTTACTGCATGTGTATCAAAAGAAAAGTTCAACACAAAATAAATGAGCATTTAAATAGATTTTTCTAAACCACATATTTCATGACCCGTTCAGAACGGGTCCCACTTTTGGGTCACAACCCTCCATTTGAAGCATCTGGCACTACATAACATCATGAACATTATGAGACACTGTGTGAGCATTAAAACCCATTGCATTTTGAATTTTTATTACGGCAAGAAGGATTTTACACACGTGCATCTATAAATTACCACAGAGACAGAAAATCACTTTTTAACATTAATGACGTACAGAAATATTGTTATCCAGTAAAGTTTCACATATTCTTGTTTCAGTGTGATAAATATAAAAATTACATATGAATATTTGAACTGCTTTAACTCTGTAAGATTAATAGCATCATAAGTCAATTTAAAAGTTAATTAAAAAGCTGCAATGATTAGCTGACTAATTGCTAGGTTAACAGACGTAAATTACTAAATGAATCGATTAAGGACTTTATCAGGGAAAAATGCAACAACTTTGACGTTCACTAATGGGACAAACTTCTTTACATTTCAGTACATTTAACTTCTGTTTGACATAAAAACAAAACATGGCAGCCAACATCATTTCTTGTATTTAACCCTATAAGTCCAGGAACATCATCTGTGGTTAAAATGGCTATTTCTTACAAATGTTCTATAACATTTGAACATTTTATCCTGCCTGTAATCTTAAACAGTCAGGTAAAATGGAGTTCTCACCTCGCCAGTGGAAACACATATGATCTGTCTGCACATTAACAGGCTTCATAACAAACGTGTTCAAGCCCAAAAACTCTGTAGAATTATGTCAAACCTGGAATTACTGTGAATTGAATATATCGGTTATGTGAAAACATTTAAATCATATACATTTCTGTTTAAGTTAGTGTAAACATACACACCTTAATGTGTTTTATTATATTGATGAAGAAGCGGAGCGAGCCCTCTCCTCCTGCCCACTTCTTATATTTGTTCTATATTCCACTAAAAACTTGGATTAGCAACTCACTCTTTCATTCACATTTGAGGTGTGGACATTGAATTGTACCCAGAAGGGAAATTTTGTATGATTTGCTTCTCCGAATAAACAATATGAAAAAAAAAAAAACTCTGCAGAATTATTCCCTTATATTTTCTTAATTTTAGAAAATAAAGTACTCTAACTTACTTAGAAATGGTTACATGTATACAAAAAAATGCATATGGAAGTCCAAAACATCCACATGTAGCTTTTATAAATAGTAAGTTTAAAAAGGAAAAAAAAACTTCTTGAAGGTTCTATGAATCAATATTTTTACTGCAGGTTTTATGGTCAGTGTGGAAAACTGTAACATTAAATGAACCAGATAAATGAATGTTTGACACCTGACACTGACTGATACTGAAAACTAAATAAAATAAATAAATTCCAATATTAAAATTACCCTGGGTCTCTGTGGGTTAATAAATCAGACAATTGTTTAGTTAAGAAAACAAAAGAAGAAACAATATCTTACGCCTCCGACAGTTTCAGCCAAATTCTATACTTTGTGAATAATATACTTTGTAAAACCTGGACTTTATTAACAAGCAAACAGTAAAACAAAGCTACAAATTGTATAATTTTTTCATGTATACTCATTTAATTGGATGTACTTTGCATAAAAGATAAAAGAAAATCAGGGACTAGTTAAAAGTCCATTAGTCAAATAATGATCAGTACAAACAGCTGAGTGATGGGATGGGATGGGGAGGGGGGGGCGGTCGGGTGAAGCAGAAATGGGAAGCAGAGATTTCCTCTATCTCTGGCCTCCACATCCCTCAGACGGAGGCGGGCGAAGGGAGGGGGTGGAAGTGGAGGAAAAGCAAGGTATCTCAGGTAACAACAGTCCTCTGTCGTCCTTGTTGATATGTGTGTGTGTCTGAATGTGTGAGCGGTATCTCGGGCCCCATACTCCACTGACAGCAGGAGATAAACATAGGCCTGTGCTACTGACCACATGATTTATCAACATGAATTTCACCCCCATCCACTATCTCTTTCTCTCCCCCTCTTTCTCTCCCTCCTTCTTACTTTTTTTTTTTTTTTTTTTTTTACCAGCACTGTATCGTTAGACAGAGCCCACACAGACACACAACACACACACACACACCAGTTCACTCATTAACTGTCAAAACACACTAATGAGAAATAAAGAGATTGTCTGAGTATATTGGATAGAGGTGAAAGAACAGCATACCAGCAGAGACAAAGAAGGAAATGAAACAAAGACAAAGAAACACAGGGAGAGGCGGCAGAGAACAAAATGATGCAACAGACTTATTCTATCAAGATGAGGAGGGGGGGGGGGAATCAACTGCAAGCAGGGAAATGCATGGGCTGAAAGTGCAGAGAATTATAAAGGGGTCTAAAACAACTAATACCTGAAAAGAAATAATGCATTAAAACTGCAGTGTAGGAAATTATCATAGAGAAAGCCTTGAGACACACACTGTTATGCACATGTGAGCACACAAACCTTACAATTAGACTGCTCCGTGTGCTTGGTTCCTGCGAGGGGGCTCTGGTGTTGAAAAGGGTGTTAACACCTTGTCTTCCTGCCTCCCCGCTCCTCTTCCTGCCTTTCTCTCTTTCTCCTTCTCTTTCTTTCTTTCTTTCTTTCTCTGACGTTACCCCGTCGGCTCAGCCTCATTCAGCCAGATTTAGGGAAAAGGTGCCAGACACTTAAAAGAACCAGACCAGGGACTGACTCTGCTGGAGATGGAGAGAGAGCGAGAAGGGAAAAAAGAAATAATGATGTAAATATGACTGGAGGTGTGTATGTGTGTGTAGGAGTGGTCTTCTGTGTGTTGCACGTGTTAGTTTGTTTATGTACTGTTTGGACTCGGTTGATTGTCCCCCTCTAACCTTGCTTTGCTTGATGAGTTTAGCTCGGCAGAAGTGCTAACTAGGGCCCAGATGATTCTGCAGATCCAAGTCTCCTCTTCTGTCATTGCCCTGTTAGTGATGAACCCATTGCAGTGACCCTAAACAATTACAGAATAGAGTTCAACCACTACCTCTTTGCAACTTTTCTATTATTTCAACACAGTCTTAAAAAAAATTGAGTTCATTCGTAATTAAACTGCAGATTCTTTTTTTTTTTTTTTTTTTTTAACAAATGTGTCAACGCAGACAATGCTTTGATTTTATTGCAAAGAAACACATTTTGTTATGGAAGGATCATGGATTTGTTTTCCTGGTCCTCATGGCCATCCTGGGTTGGTTTCAGCATTAATGAATATTGTGAGGTATTTTCTTTTTACAGGTTTCCAGACTGGTTCAACTGGTTTTAGCTCCAACATCTAATCAACTTCCATAATGTTATTAAAACTATATTGTGAATTTTGACAATTAGAAGCAACATTTTACCATTTTAAGAGCCCATCAGTTAAAACACTTTCATTATTATGTTGATACAAAATGTAATTCCAGCTGCTTTATATTGATAAGAATATGTACTTGCAGTTATAACTGACTTGCAGGTAACATCATTTTTGTTGTGTATTTCAGTTGTCAAACAGCTACTTTCCATATATATTTATTGTGGTTATATAATTTTATTTCTATATTTCCTCCATTTTTCATTTTTCCTTGGCTTTTGTGGTGCATCGCTGCAGCGCTGTCTGAGTCCACATCAAGACAGAAAATTTTACATTTGTCTCTTGAAACAAACTCGAAGTGATGTTAGAAACTTCAGCAGATAAAGATGTGATGTTCTCTGAAGTCGACTGCCAGGATTGATGTTTGTCAGTGCATATACATGTAGGAGCCTTGATGAGGTAAGTGTGAATGTGTATCTTAATTGTCAAAATGCAAAATAAATGGCAGTAAATGCAAAGTTGCTCTGATTTAATGACGGATTCACACATGTTTTATGTTTTCAGCCCTAACATTTACTTCCACTTACTCCCAAAAATTGACAGCTCATCACTAAAACAGAAGCTATTTTCAGGGCTTATCCTTTTGTGCACACACTGTGTATTGATCAGGGATGTTTTTAACAGACTGCTGCGAGGTCCATTAACCTGTGCTGATGACAAAGCATTAAGAGACTAATGTGTCCCTGGGGGACTGTGGGGCCAAGGAAGGATGAGTTGGTCAGTTCAACAGACTATACACAGCTCTGCTTCTTTTATTCAAAGACAATGTGCTTTAAGAGATGAAGGTGACTCTGAGGAAGACTCATGACTTGTTGACATACTGATGGAAGATGACTTTCTTCTTATTATTCTAAAATTGTATATGTGTTTATCATGATGTGCAGGTCAGAGTTCAACAAACAAACTGTAATGCAACATCTATTTTATCTGCTGTACTAATACACTGATGGACAACTATTTCCATTATCTGTCTGGACTGCTAATCAGCCAATCAGAGCTCAGTATTTTCTGCCATGGTCACTAACAAAGAGGACAAGGTTAAATGTAACTGCATATCAGCTTGTCTGTGTATTTTTAACACATTAATTATGTGACAGAGATGCAAGTGATTCCAAGGACCCTCAGTTATAAAAGATCACATATGAAGCATTTATTTTCACTGTGTTAAACATTAGTATAAAGGCCATTAGAAAACAGGAATAAGAGCTGAGTGCTTGTATTAACATCCATCAACATCTCATCTGGTTGGGGGCTAAATGCAAAATTTAGCACAGTTGCATCACACCAGCTACTGTTTTTTATCTTCTCTATTAGTTAGAATAATATTTTACTTACTAAAGTTAAAAAAAAAAAAAAGCATCTCTGCTTAAATAAAGGTCTGACTGTGTTAAAATGCAGCCTCACACATTCAGAGAGGTGGTAAACAGGCCAATAGCTCTACTGTTGTTTATCTTTAGTCACGTTTGCACATCTCAGAAGTTAAATGGGTGAGTAGTGTTACCAAGAATCATGCTGAATGTTGGAATAAAGCAGAATAGTATTCTAAAATCTTGTTTTGTTGGTCTCAGTTGAAAACAGGTCCGTGAAGAGAGTTCAGCAATTATCCACCAACTATTTATTGAACCAACTGTGGTATATAATGAGGCAGTGAATCCTTTATTCTTAATTTGTTTGTTTTCATTTTGGAAATTAATAGTGCTGTCATGACAAGTGTCAAAAACCTACCTGTTCTCCTCCTATCATCCACTGATTTTTCTTTTGTCTGTTTCATTTCTTGCTCAGCTTGAAGACATGTTGCTTCCGTACAAATCAAAGCCTCTGTGGGAATAACCACTTTAATAAAACACAAATCATCCCTTTTCATTTTTAAAATTTGGGCAGATGAAAATAAGAAGAGCACAAGCAGAATTATTCTTTTCCTTTATTATTCTTTATACTTTTGTCCATTTTTTTTTCTTAACACTGGGCTCCTTTTTCAGCCTCCCCTATTTCCTCATCAGATTCCCTCCCTCCATAATTACCACTTATTAATTTTAAATGAGAGCCCTAACACGTTGCATGGTTTTAATACTGCCTGTTAATATGAGAGGTAATTTATGGGGTGTGTGTGGAATCGAGGGATGATGGAATGAGTGTCGTCCATCACAGAAATCATTAGAGACTGGAAGCTCTTCTTTCACCCTCAGTCTGTCAGAGAACAAGTGACTCACTGACTCTTTCTCAACACAAGCCGATGACACACAGGTGACGCTCAGACTCAGGTATGGAACTGTAGAAGAACAAAACATACAATGATTGTAATCAAGTTTAACTGTAACAGCACAGTAGGTAGAAGAAACTGTATTAAATGTATTCCTCCTTCACCACTTTCAGTCCTTCTTTCCTTCTCTTTCCTAATTTCCTTTCTTCTCCTTTCCACTCCTGTCTTTGTGTTGTGTGCCCCATTTCAGAGGCTTTTCAGGGGCTGAAGTGGCGCTTGGCTATGCTGAAGTGTCGGCACTGCTGTGCCTGAGCCTGCAATTCACCAACTGTACGTGTGTGTGTGTGTGTGTGTGTGTGTGTGTGTGTGTGTGTGTGTGTGCCCGAGCCTGCAATTCACCAATTTCACCGCTAATTAGCCCACAAAGGCTACCGGCAGGGAGGAGCAGAGGAGGAGGAGGGAGTAGAGGGTGGAGAGGGGTGGCATACGCGGGAGGTCCAGGCCTGAGGGGGGGTGGTGATGCTGGCACAGCTGAGACACATGGCACGGGACCAGACAGACGCCTTTGTGTGTGGAGGTGTGTGTGTCTGTATGTGTGTGTGTGTGATGGTGGAGTGGAGAGTATGTCTTTCTGTGTTTCTGCTCCACTGTGTCCGAGCATGTTTCCCATGGCCGCTCTGTCTTGCTCTGGCGATGGCTGGGTTGGTTGCAGCTGTAGTTCAGCGAGGCTTAACTCCTGAGGCTGTTCCCAGCATGCCCAGTAGTCCCACTATGTCTACTGGCAGAGGCTGCTGGTCCTCTGCCATGCCTGCCTCTTCCCTGTGTGTGAGAGAGAGAGAGAGAGAGAGTGAGAGACAGAGAGAGGCAGACACAGATTCACATCCCTCTTGCCAATTGTTTTACTACGTATCAGACAGAGGCCTGCAGGGAGGCGGGCTGTCTGGCATTCAGCCCACCACAGTGTGGAGTTTGTCCAATGTTTTGCTTTTGTTTTTTGTTTTTTGTTGTTGCTGCTTTGTTTTGGTTGATGATTTGTTTGTGGCCTGGTTGTTAAGTGTATTTACACTGATATATACATATACACTGTATCTTCATGTGTATAGAGAATTTATATTTCAGTGAGTATATTCACACACATACCTACACAGATATGGATCTATATCTTCCATGTACACTACACACACAGATTATTATTATTGTTATTATTATTATTATTATTATTATTATTGTTATCCGAAATTGTAGTAAATTGTAATTGACAGGTACAATACATATAGTTAGTTAAATTTCAAAATAATGGAAATTATTAAATATAAGACTTGTAGCCCTAATAGCTAATATGCAGACTTTGTCCTTCATTAAACATCTGAAAAAACACCAACAAAATAAAACCATAAAGTCTAAAAATTTGACAAAACACTTAAACTCAGGCACCAATCAAATAACTATCCAACAACAGTGCAAGCTAATAAAACTAAATATTGTTAAAACAAATATCAAATGACAGCTAACAAATCTCAGCATGATGATAGTTACAATCAATGCTGGTGGGTCAGTGTTGACAAATTTGTCTTTGTTTTGGCCACAGTTTGGCCGTCGTGCAAAAAAAACTTTAGATCGGTTGGTGTTTTCACTTCTAATAGCAATGTGTTCTCAATAATTGTTGATATAAAGCTTTTATAAAATATAAACGCACATGAAATATATATTATTACATTATTTTATGTCTTTATAACAGTAATTAATGTAGACAATAGCTGTCATCTATAATTACTTTTCTATTACGCCACACAATATATACAAACAATATGGCAACACTGACTGAATATAGATAGATAGATAGATAGATAGATAGATAGATAGATAGATAGATAGATAGATAGATAGATAGATAGATAG
>JAPTYQ010000005.1:33880008-33893162 GCA_029814465.1 Ostorhinchus cyanosoma
ATAGATAGATAGATAGATAGATAGATAGATAGATAGATAGATAGATAGATAGATAGATAGATAGATAGATAATGTCCAAATCCATGATAAACTGAGTTGTGCCACTGTGCATAGAGACACATTTGAGTGAATCAGAGGACCTTTGCAGATTGATCCTGGTGGCCGTTTAACAGGCTGAGGGCTCAGGTCTATGTGTGAGTGATGGCTTCCTCGCCCTGTGTCTTCTCCCAGCTCGCCACTGATGGATTAAAGCTCTGGACAGGTTTCAGCCCTATTGATCTCACCTGCCATGGTTGCTCACATCAGTGAGGGGTGGGCTGGGCGGGGGGGTTTAGGGTTGTTTTCGCACTTGGCCTGATATTAACTTTTCAAGTGAACGCAGGTTGAACAATCAGCATGTTTTGTCATTAAGTGTCCAATTCAGAAGTTTGACTAATTAATAGAAATATGAAAATACTTTTAAACGTTATGGCTAATTAATACAAGGTTTGTAGAGAGAGTGGGTGGAAGTTAATTAGTAATTAAAATATTTCTACACAAAATTAAAAACATTTTTGTTGGTTAGTGTTTTGAGCAAGTTGGATCAAACTCTGTGTAACTTTATTAAAGTTCATTATACTTCATTAGACATTAGTCTCATTAATAGTACTGTTATTTAATGATTTGTTGAGGAAAAATAATCAAAGCTGTTTGAGTCAAATTTTTGTTCATACTCAAATAAAAACACACATGTTCGGGCTCTGGCCACAAAAAAGAAACAGAAATGAAATATAAAGGTGTCTCTAAAGTCTGCGAAACTATCTTCCATCAAGCTTGGCTTTGCTTTTTGGCACACTTATAGATAGCAGAGTTTAGTGAGCACATGTGAAAACACCCCAGGCCTGTGTTTGTCACTGTAGATTCAGTATCAAGACTCATTTTCATGTTGCAGACTATCACCATCCTCCACGCCACCTTATCTAACTAACTGATAAATAACACAGTCTGTCACAATGATAACAAGGTCAATTCAGTAGGCTGACCAACAGCAATGTTTTCCCTAAAGCGTTGAGTAGTCACATCTGATGCCTGCACTGACCTCCATGCTAATGAACAAAACACAGAGTGAGAGCGAGAGAAAGAGGGAGAAAATGAATATGAATGAAAGGCAAATCTATCAGAAACACGCCTCCTTTAAATAACCCCCTCCCTCATTCCCCTCCTCCACTCCTTTCCTCACGCTTCCACCCCTCCACCCTGTTATATTTTATTCTCCAACGCGTGGTGAATTTAATAAATATATGCAAATGTGTGCTGTGGAACATGACGAGTGTAAATCAGGCGAGGATGTTCTTTGAGCGCTGCCGAGATTGAGGCTGAGAGCTGACCCCGGGTTAATCATTTTTCACTTCCCTATCGCATTCAATTCTGCTGCCTGTGTGTGTGTACGTGTGCCTGTCTGTCTGTCTGTCTGTGTTTGTGTACATATGTGTACGACAATGAAGCATGCACATGTGTGCATCTGCATGATGGTGATGCAGCCATCATGATCTTTAGAATACATATTAATATTTTTCTTCATTTAAGCAAAAAAGGAAAAATGTCAGCAGAACAATATTTTTTTTTCTTTTAGCTTTTGCAAGTTTTGTTCGATTTCTTCATAAGAGTTTATTTGCACGTTTTTACTGAAGTGACAGCAGGTTTTCTTTAATGGTACTTTGATTATGATGTGAAAGGATTTCACTGCAGTGATCAAAGGTTGCAGATCTAACAGTATTGTGTGGTTCTTCCCAAGGCTAAAAAAGAAAAGTACTTTCTAAACTGCACAACCTTACTTCAAGAAATGATATCATCTAAATCTAAGTAAAGTTGCACTGCGTGACATCTTGCACTGACTATTTTGTCATGTAAAATGGAGTCAATTTTACTTTTTGTTTGTCCCTGCTGTTAATGTGTGAAGTAAACACACTAACAGTGCTGTAAATGGATCAGGTGTGTAATGATGCTATCCTCCTGGACTGAGGCATAATTACTTGTCTTAGCCTCTAAAATGTTCACTCACTGCTTGCCAGTTTGTCAGTGACTGTCTCATGTTGAGTTGTATTTTACACTACTATTAGTCTCAACTCTAATTGTAAAATAGTAATTTTATAAGTGCCAGGACTGAAGGAGCTGAAGCTAATCGTTTTTGGATGAGACGTACAGCTGCAGCAGAACTGTGAGCCTTCTGCAGAAAGAAATACGCCTGTAGTCATGGCAGATCGGATACAGTATGTGACACTGGAGCCAGTGAAATCAACTACCCCGATGACTACAGATTTAGTTTTCTTTTGTGCGTTTCATTAGTTAGACCTGGACCTCCCTCTGCATTTATGTATAATGACAAACAACCTAAAACAAACACTCGCCGCTCAACATTTTCAGCTCTATTTTTCCCATTGAATATACTTGTAAGTAATAGACAAGCATTGTGTGAGGGAGTATCATATAATTTATTTTTTCTTTAGTTTTATTTTATTTTTCAGGCCTTCTAGAAATCAATGAAAGGTCCTCATCAAATTGTATAAACCATTTCAGATTTGTATCAGCTCAAAGAAATGCTTCAGGTAATTCAAGCTTTGAAATTTGATGTCTTTAGAAGGTTTTATATCATGACTAAAATTAAATACTACACTTTCAACCAAATGTATAAATATGTCAATAAACAGACAGCAGCTGCTGCCATTAGATGCTTTGCTGTTCATACCTGAACATTTATGTGATGGATGAATATGAGGCTTAAGGTTGTCTGTCACACTTTCAGATCTATCCACAGTAACTCTTTTTTTTTTACTCACATCTTCAAATCTCTTCTTGCCTGGAAAAATTTTGAACGGATCTGTGTCAATGTGCAGTGATCAGGTTTTTTGTTTTGTTTGTTTTTTACCATCATCAGTTTACCAGCTACATGAGTTACAGCACAGGCTATGAAAACAAGCATATAATATCTTCTGTAGCTCAGAGAGCCTCAGTACAACATGAACCTGATGACACCGACTGGGTTACCAGAGCTTTAGTTAATTTTTTTCACAGACAGCCTGTTGTTAACTTGACGTGTATAGGTATAGGACTGATTACTAGCTGCTGTGTGTTCTGTTAGAATATGGGTGAATATTTCAGTCCCACAGTTGCAGGATTGTCATTTCCTTCCCTCCACTATTTGAGTATTTCTGCTTTAAAACTACTTTTCTTTCACAATGTGAAAGAACAATAACTTCAAATATACCCCAAAAATAGCGAGTTTTGACAAAAACACACATCCTTTTATGCACCGTTTTCTTTTGTAGGGATTTAGTTATTTTAATGCCACCTCACATGCACATTTTCCAGCTTTAGTTTAAAAATGTGCTGTAGCTGCATTCAGTTCTCAGCGCCATCTAAAAACCTGCCAAACAATCTTTAACTTTTACCTTTGATCAGAAACATAATGGTGTGTGTCAGACCTGGCTACAGCACTGGCACAGCGCTAATGAAGAGTGGAAATGTTAGGAACTTACAGCTATGCAACACTATGCCTACAGGAAGAGATTAAAACTGTTAGTCTGTTGTCATAGAAAATCCACTGTTTTTGAACTTGACCCATGCAACTGACTAAATGTTAAGAAAGTTCAACCTTTGTCACACCAATTCATGATTTTAAATGTTTCTTGTTAAACTACCATTCCCCACAGTGCAATAACACTACTGTACTGTGAGGTAGAAGACTTTTATTTAACAACATGACTAAACTCTCCCTGTCGATATCAATCCCATAACTGCACAAATAGTACTCTGTAAAACTGAACAGCTCATTTTAATTAATGAAATGAGTTACTACAACTTTGTATGCAAAGAAAGTTGGATCACTCATTTCTAATGATCTAAAAAAAAAAAAAACCCTAAAAAGTTAATGTTGTAGTCATAACTCTTTTGAACTGAGTATGCTTACTTTTGGGGACAGTTTAAGTAACAGTGACTCTCTTCTAGTTTGTTTCAATGACTCATTTACTTTTAAATTAACTCAGAAGACTTTAGGATGGGATGTATCTTTTCTTTTTCCTCTTAAATTCTATTCCAAGAAGTCAAATGTGATATTAAAAACAAATTAATTACATATACACCTCTACACAGCATTACCAATAAATTGTGAACTAATACATAATTATTTTATGATCTATTGTTTAATTTAAAAAAAAACAGTTTGATTTCATTTAACTAGTTTTTGAAAGACTCCTTTTTATTTCATAATGCTCTTTCCTGTATGATGAATTTTTATTAAATCTGATAGTTACTGGTGTGTGTGTGTGTGTGTGTGTGTGTGTGTGGGGGGGGGGGGTAGCATGATTGTCGGAGCAGAAGTGAAACTGACATGTTTGTTCTTCTAACTCTGCACAGACACAGGAGCAGTGAGAGACAGAATCTCCACAGCAAGGTTAACACATCGATTACATATTGGCCGATGTTGATTTATCAGTGATACGTTTGTTGGTGCCTGTAAATTCAAAATGGTGGAATGGGGCGGGGACGCTGGTCATTATGTCATTTCCTCAATCCGAATAATCAGCCGGCTCTAGTGTGTTGCATTGTGGGTACCGGACATATTACTCATTGTGTTCTGTTTTGTGTGCAGGGGTTCAAGTTGGGTTTGTGTTAATGTTTATTTAGGCCAGTGCGTCTGTTTTACAATGTATATTGGCCTTTTATGTTTATTTTTATTAATGTGACACTATTAGTCAAACCTGTTGACAGAACAACACCTTTCTTGTTTGTTGCTATCTTCCATCACATTAGTAAGTGTGTTGTGTTAAGATGTTAAAGGAAGAATTGCTCTTGTATAGTAAAGGTGTGGCCTGCTACGAGTGACAACCAGTGTGTATATCCATCCTTCTAGAAGATTGTCACAAATGAGCTTCCTCTGCAAAGACTGTTTAATGGTTGAAAATTCTGACTATTGTCTCACAAATTCCCATGGTGATGTGTAAGACTGAACTAAATATGACTCAATGGTACTTAATTTAACTAAATTCAAACCATAGTGTATGAGAACGAATGGCTGAAATAATTAAGTTCAACGCACAAATTGGAAAAAATACAGTTCCATATAGTAAAGTTGAATTAATAGAAAATATTAAGTTCTTAGACTCAATTTAAATATTATTTTATTTTTCAACTTCAATGGTTTAAGGCAGTCAGTTTCCTCAAATGAATTGAGTAAATTCAACTCATCAGGTTTTACAGTGTATGAATGCAACCAAATGCACACTACCGTCCTCCAGCCAAACAATTTATTTTTATCACAAAGTGTATACTCACATGTCACAAGTATTGCCGCTTCTTCTCCATTTCTGCTGCATCAAAAACACAAAACAAAGTGTTTATTATCCAAATTAATCAATGAATGATGCAAATCACACTGAACAGCACATTAATGCCTTTGCACACAGTTCAAATTGCAGATGATTTGTTTACTGTGGTCTCGTGCTTCTTAAAGTAAACATCACCAGAGAGAACCCTTAAGAGTTGTGTGGAGCATCAGCCTATAGAGCGCTCCTGCTGTGTGTGCACACAGAACATTCCTGTGCTTTCACTGCTGCTGGATGCCTCTCCACAGGCGAAGGCTTTTCTCTGCTCTTTTTAAATGATTGCGCTTCTAATCAAACATAATTTACTCACTATCTCAGCCCTCTCTGCAGCCTTTCTCACCCGTACTCCTCACCCTCACCCATCCTCACCCCTTCCTGGTAGCCCCTAGCCCAGGGCCTGTTGCCAAGGCAACCGGCATCTCATTTCTGAAGTGTCAGTTTGCATTATTGTCTTCACGCTTTCCAGCAATAACCTCTCTCTCTTTATCTTTCCCTCTCCCTCTCTTTCTGTGTGTCACTGGTCTGTTTGTCAGTCCGTCCCACAAATACAGAAAAACACCATACATGCCTACATTTCTCTCTCTGTGTAGTCTCTTGCCCTTTTCTCTCCAGTTGTGTGCAGTTTATCCTTCAGATTTTTTTTTCATGTGAGTCCCTTCACTATCCTTTCACTCTTAAATACATAATATAATAAAAACTAAACAAAATGTCCAGTGTACATAACAATCGAGAAATTTTTTTTCCACACAGTTTTCTTCCAATCTTTTTTTAAAAAAAAAATATTTATAACGCAATAATGGTTTGGAAAACCAAAGCCACTTTGCTGAAAAAAGAGAAATATATAAATTCAGAAAAGCACATAGGTTGAATTTAGTCATAATAATAAACACAAATAAATAAGATTAGATTAAGATAATGTCAATACAACCAGACGAATGAAAAGCCCATTTAGATTCATTAGATGCTAAAACACATAAGAGTAATCACCCCTTCGATCCTAAATATTTACATGTAACATTGAATTTTTTTGTGAAAAAGTCAATTATTTATTATTTCTTAAGTATTTTATCAAACTGTTTTGTGGAAGCTTGGTTTGATTTGATAAAATACATAAAAACAAAAACAAATGACCCCACAGATGACACCGTCCATTAATTAATTAAAATATTACTGAGTCCAGAGAAACACAGGGAGTAGAACAACTTGACCTTTTTCCCGACAAAGCCCTGCTCTAGTGAAAGGAAATGAAAAAAAAATGAAGAAATCTGTCATATTAACTGCAGGAGAAAGGTCCGATGATTGTCTCTCACAGTCAGATAATAATGAAAACACTGGTTTTAGGATTTTTATGTATCACAGACTTATTAATGACTTTATGATGAAGATCTGATTCAAGGTCCTAAAGAACCATGATGAAATTAATGAAATGGAAATAAAAAAGAATCATGTTTTCAGAGTTTTAAAACAGTGAGCCTGATAATATTTCTCACTTAAACGACACGTTGACACTCTGTTTGCAGACTGAGACAGTGATGGGGACGAGACCGCCTGCTGAGATCGAACCAAGGCCGAGTGTTTGAAGGGTCGAGACTGCGTTGAGACCGAGACCGTTGGTTTTCAAATGCAGTCAATACCGAGTCTTTCAGGAGTCGAGTCTGAGTCGAGACCAAGACCATAAAAACAAGTCAGTTTTCATTATGTGGTTTTCAACAGCTGAACACTATTTTAGCAGACAAGCTGACAACCTGTCAGGATGGTTTCTGGATGGTTCTGGTGGATGCTGGAAGGTTTCTATGAACATGTCAATGAAAACTGGAAGAAGATTATGGAGGTGAGGCAGAACTTCCATCTGTGGTGTGTTTTTTCTAATGGTCTTTTGCAATTACTGTTTTGTGATTAAGAAAGGCAAATTTTTTGACAGCAGATTGGTCACTCATCTTGTCTGCATGCATGAATGCAGAATCTTTGCATTGCACCATGGGATGTACTTTTCAAACGATACCCGTCAACATTCCATATGTTTTTTTTATTATTTAAATGTATTTGTAATGATGGGTAATTGGATTTTTGTTAATATGAACATAAAAAAAAATGTGTTGGTCTTGAGGATTCGCTCTCAAATTATAAGTCCTTCTCCTCCCACTGTGGTCCAAGACTGAGTCAAGACTGACTCCTTGAAGGGTCAAGTCCGAGCCAAGATCGACACAGCAGAAAATGGTCTCAAGACTGATCTCGAGTCCGGTACTACAACACTAGATTGAGACACAATGGCAAGTCACTTCCTCACAATAAATCATGCATATTCTGATTTTCATCTCCTGTATAATCTTAAAGTAAACTGCAGGTAATAGTATTTTGTCAGTGACCAGAATGCAACCACTTAGCCCAGAAATTCTGACTATAACAGAGAAACATTCGCTCCATTTAAAGGGAAAATTTGCTTTATTTAACCTAATGCTCTCTGACTGCATCTTACCCGCTGCTTCATGTCTCTTAAAACCCATAAAGCTGCTGATCCTCAGCATCCCTAAAATCTCCAGTGCCCCCCCCTTCTGTCTGCACTCCACAAGCTCATGTCCAATTCAAGACAGTGGTTGTGGCCTAAAATGCTCTCAAGGACACAGCGCTCAGTGCTGCTGATGCATTGTTGTGTTGATTGTCCCATCTTTTCCATTACTCTGATAAATTCATCTCAC
The DNA here is from genome assembly GCA_029814465.1 of Ostorhinchus cyanosoma. Classification (NCBI taxonomy): domain Eukaryota; kingdom Metazoa; phylum Chordata; class Actinopteri; order Kurtiformes; family Apogonidae; genus Ostorhinchus; species Ostorhinchus cyanosoma. The sequence continues at coordinate 33,888,065 of JAPTYQ010000005.1, forward strand.
TGCTGACTGTCTGATATACTCATATAGATAAACAGGATTTCCCTAACTTCAGTCTATTCAATATTATTCATAGGTATCAGCACTTGATTGTCAGTTTATTTTAGGATGATTTACATAAATTATCTTAAGGTATAATGTACTAGAGTGTTGCTGTTGTTTTTTTTTTACACAACTCTCTCCATGATCATTTGTGACCTTATTACTGGTGCCATATTATTTAAAGAGATCTTTACCTTTATTTTCACATTGTCCCCTTTTTTCTTTATTTCACATGTTTCTACAAAAACTACTCCTCTAGCATGTCTTTCTCCTTAACCTCACACACATGTAGGTTTGTGTTGGACTGTAGAATAAAGAGCTGCACAGGACTCTATGCAGGATTAAGGATTTGCATTGGTTGTATTCACTCAGAACCTTCCCTTATGGTTGTGCAAAAGTGTAAAAGCAAGTGATTGTGCTTCACAACTTAAAAACCTGTGAAACAATTAGAAATTATGTTTTGCTTGTTTATTTCACAGCTTTATTGTCATTGTTGCTGCTCCAACTGCTCTTCAGCTTGCTTCACCAATGCCACTTTCACTAAAAACATTTAAAATCATACATAATATTCCTTTAACACGTGTTTGATGAATTGATTAAGGTGGACATTCATTAAACTCACAACAGACTTTGATGACCCTTAAGTTTTTTCCTGACATATTGTACCCTATTTTTATTTTTACTTTGATTTCCTAACCAGCTGTAAAATGTTGACATTTTCAAACTGACATCTACCAACACCCTTGGAATTGGAAGAAAATGCCAGATGTGTAGGTAGGAGTCAAAGTAATACAGGCATTATGTATAAGTATCACCAAACATGATGAACAAGCACTCCCCAGATGGGTGCTTGAACATAGTGAGGGGCTTCCACAAAGTGAGCACTGGTTCATAAAACAGTTACGTAAAGTGAAGTGTTTTTGAAGGTCTTTAGTGAACATTACCTGTGATCTCATTCTCATTAGAAACTGAGAACGTTGTGAAGTGCTGATAGTCCCTGCAGTCTGAAGATGCGTGTGAATGTGCGAGAAAGTGTCTAATATTGGAGAGAAGAAATTCAGCCCTCAGCTTGATGTCAGCTCCAAACATCAGCAGAAGTAAATCAGTCAGGAAATGAAGGATGCAAAGAAAACTGCTGATACATATCAAATGTGTGAACCATGGAACCATAAGTAAGAACACAGAGGAGCTGATCACTGATGAACCTCACACTGTGATGTGTCACAAGTTTGAAAAAGCACGGTGGAACAAGGTATATTTACACCTCCAACAATGCTACGAGCTAATTGAACTTTATATTGTTGTGAGCATTCACCACCTGCATCTTTTAAACTGGGAGTGGAAGCTAAGTGTCTAAGTATGTTAAAGGCTGTATCATAAATTCTGACCTCGTAGTGGAAAGAATAGTTTTAAACAAAAGGAGCACTTATCCCAGCTGCAGAATGGTCAGAAGATAGTGAAGTGAAAAAGACAACAGGCACACCTAAAGCCATGATAGGAATATCCCACACAAGAGTCCATGAATCCAAGACAAAAGTAAAAACATGCCTGAAAATCTGGAACAGAAAGGATGAGTTCTGCTGAAACTGGAGGTGGGTCACATGAAGACAACACTGAAAGGACAGCACAAAAAAAGAAGTTTGAAAGTTTGAAAACAAGGAAATCTTAGGCTCTTGCATGTCATTAAATAAAAATTAAAAAGAAAAGTGCAAATATGCCAATGTTTATTTATTTAAATAGAAGCAGACAAAGACAGTGAACTATTACAGCTACACAGATTCACATGTTCCTCTTGTGCCTCTTCTGTACCTCCTCAGAAATATTGTAATTTTTCAGATGAAATGAAGCAAGAAAAATGTGTAGAATGATAAATGATGGATAAATGAATTGGACCATCCCCCCACTTTGACAATGACCCTCACAGACATGCATGTTAAGAAACAGTTTAACTATGTCTTAGCTTAAGCAGCCAATAGGTTTTAGAGACTGAGTCACTACACTGTGTGACAAGACCATGAAGAACTTTCAGATTTGATTAGAATTTGTTTTTTGTCATGAATTAACACTGAAAACGCAATATACAATTATGTGTAAATAAGATACAAATTCATAAAAACACCAGTCCACAGGAAGTACAAGTACACAGTTTGGCCAGAAGACAAGTCCCCATATGGATTTAACTCTGCAAATAGATCAGGATCCTTCCAGTGGATAATTACTGCAGTGATTTATATGTTTTAAATATAACTAGTTCTTCAACTAGTGACTGTTTTCTCATTTCTTGAGCAGCCATCAGTTTGACAGACAGCACAAAGACTGGATTGTTTTTCAATGGAAAAAGGTCATGACTGATCCTGTTCCAGAGAGTCACAGAGTCCAGACTTAGACCACGATGACAATCAGGGGCAAAGCAGTGAATTAGAAACAGTCCAAATCTCCCATCACTAGTACAAGATCTTGGCCACAAATGAATGCTATTATGGATGGAAATAAATGTTGTGACACTGCATAAGTTTATCATCACAATACCACAGTGAAAGCATGCTGTAATCCAAGCTAAAGGTGGTGGAGTGTGGGTGTTTTGGTCAGAAAGTGTATAATGCAGGTAATTAAAACACTTCTTTGTTAAAACCAGAGAAACTTTATTAAACTTTCAGCTCACTTCCATTTGCAAATTTTAATATAAGAATATTTAGAATTTGAGTATTTTTACCCCATGGTACTGGAGTTCATTTAGTTACATTTATTTCAATTTTTATATAATATACCCACAATATGGCAAATATTTGACAGGTAAAACATGCTAATATCAAACTGAAACATGTGACTAGTCTTAATAAGAAGGGTATATTTCCTGTCTGAGTTCAGCTCTGTTGCCCAGTCCAGGGTATCCAGGCCACAGTGCTGGGCCGAAGCCTCCCAGGACCGGGAAGGTTAATATTTGAAGGAAGGATGGCCCATAAATATGAGCAAAGGGACTTTTAATTAAATAAGCACTTCTTAAATATTCTCGTGGGCCTGCTGCTTTTGTTTAAATATGATTGATTGACTACTATCTCTCCAGGCAGGACCATTAGTTTCGCCACTCCCCTCAGTACTCCATCCCTCCCCACCTTCTCTCTGTTTCCCCAGCTCTGCCAACAGCTCTCCTCCCTTTCTCTCTCTATTACCCTCCTTCTCTTACCTCTCTTTTTCCTCCCACCTTTTTTCTCATTCATCCCACCTCCACCCTCCCATTTTCTTTGCATTCTCCATGCGTCTGCTGTCAGCTCCCCTTCCTTTTCTCTTTTCATCAGTCCACGTCCCTGAGCCTCTCTCAGGAGGCCCATATTTCTCCAAACTCATGACAAGGTAATGAGGCCATGCTAAATCCTACCACGCCCTGGAGCTACATCTGAAGGTGGAGGGGCAGGTCGGCTCTGCCTGGCCTCGCTGCCTCTACGTCTGTTTCAGCCACACTGTGAGGCATCTGTCATCCCTCATACTCTAAATAAAACTTTCTGATGTGAAGAACTAACCAAAGACAGAAAAAAGATTCTCTCCAACCAAAATGAATCCTTCCTCTTTAACAATCCCGCTCCTCTCTTTCTATTTGTCTTTATCTCCTTCCCTCTCCCTTCCTCCTTCTTCCTCCGGAGCTGTGCTGTAGCAGCAGTCTGCCATGCTCTGCTGATTTCTAGCTGGAAGATGGGGATCGGCGGGGGAGCTCAGTCTGGCTGTGGGCAGCTGAGCCATGGACAACACACACACACTTATTCACACACATAGACAGAAAGACAAACACAAAGAAACAGGTAAAAACTTGATGTGAGGCCATGTAGAAATTATGGATAATGTGACTTTTGCTCCTCGCTGTAGTCATTGCAACTTATAATTCCAGTTAACCTTGAGTTTTCTCTGTTTACATGAATAAGATGCTGTTACATGCATGTGGGTGGAAATATGTCAGCTTACTGAAAATTTTTGTAATGTCTGCATGAACCTGTTACACAAGGATTGTACATGTTATCCTTAAAGACAATCAAACCAAATAATATGAGGTTGTTTGTTGCCTTCAGGTGCATGAAGGGCTTGGCCTAATATCCTGCACATACATTGCCTTGTTCTTGTCAAATAACTGAAGTTTAAACATAGTGTTTCTTAACTATCAGAGGAAATCCTAATCATTATTATGGCAAACAGAAATTAATTATGCACCGAACATTGTGCTGGAATAAATAATACTAATGTGTTTTTAACTATAGTTGTACCAATAAACCAGTGATTAAGAAGAAATAATAAAATGTGATGGTTTCATTTCATATTATGTATTAACATTTATCGAGTTACAAATCAGACTCTAATGGTGATCATTTTAATTCTCTCTCATGCAAAGTGGGCAGGTTTGTGTTCACATGGAAATTCAAGATAAAACGAGAAAATAATTGAATATGACAAAGGACAGTGTAGTTATTTCAGACCATTTCTTAGATTACATGGATTACGTGATAAAAAAAAAAAGCATAAACCATGATAAATGATGCACATATATTTATCTGCAATATACTGTTCAAAACAAATTATAATAAACATATTATGGGATTAAATCATGTTCGTTACATAGGAAAATCTTCAAATGTGCCATTCTGTAACAACATGGACACCACTGTGACTTCATTAGCATGTATTGATTAACATGTTTACCAAACACTTTAATACTGAAACCTGAAATGCAAACAGAGAGACTGACACGAATTGGTCCATGTGTGGGATGGAGTGACACTCCACACATAGGAGGAGAGCAGAGAGAAGAGGCAGGAGAGGTGATGGTGTGATAATGGAGGCGGTGGAGGGAAAACACTCGCAGGGTGTTCAGGAGGAGGATATAGAGACGATGGTTGCACTCCCAAGTACTGGACTGAGAACCAGGTAAAGTAGGCTGCAGGTGAACGGAAGAGGTGTGTGTATGTGGTGGTGGTGGTGGTGGTGATGATGGGGGGGGGGTGCAAGTGTCTGTGCGCAGAGAGAAAGAGAAGGAGGGGGTGGGCAGGCATATTAAAAATGCAGCAGTGGGGAGCAG
>JAPTYQ010000005.1:33910556-33942826 GCA_029814465.1 Ostorhinchus cyanosoma
TGTGTGTGTGAATGTGAGGCTTTGTAAAGTGCTTTGGGCACCCTGAAGGTGTATAAAATGTGTTATATAAATACAGTTCATTTACTATTACTGTTCATTGTCCATGTTTAGCTATTGTTATAGGGGACTACATATTTGTGCTTTAACACACCCAGTGTTCTCAGATACAATGTGAACTTTATTGATATGAAAATGTTTGTGTGTCTGTTTTATTTCCATGCAGCGGTGGTGTTTGTGATCGACAGCTGCCACAGGGACAGACTGATGGAGGCTCACAGTGAACTGGCCAAACTACTGACGGAGAAGGAGCTGCGAGACGCTCTGCTGCTCATCTTTGCAAACAAACAGGTGAGTTTAGGTCAACATTTACACTGTGTCACAGAACTGGGGTAAACCTACCTCAGGGTACATTTCTTCAGTCCGTTCTTGTCTTACCTCAGACTGTGTTGACGTTGGGTTTATGTGTTGTTTGGTGCTCAGGATGTTCCTGGAGCCGTGTCCGTGGAGGAGATGACGGAGCTGTTGAGCCTACACAAGCTGTGCTGTGGGAGGAGCTGGCACATCCAGGGCTGTGACGCCCGCAGTGGGATGGGTCTTCATGAGGGCCTGGATTGGCTCTCCAGACAGCTGGTGGCAGCCGGTGTCCTGGATGTAGCCTGAACATGGCAACTGTGTGGGACTAGACTGACACTGACTGTCCCCTAACAAACCCAACCTGAGCCCAGCCTCGAAGCTCCATCAACTCTCCCACCACCTCTTCCTGTCAACTCTAAAACTGCAGCTTTAAAGCCTGTCTCTCACTTCATGACCCTGCTCATCTTGCCTTCTTTGTGCACCACTGTGAAGAACATAGCGGTCGGAACAAAGAAAACAAAGATGTAAATACATTATCTAGCCTCTTTGAATGGTAACACAGAACCAACAAAACTCTAAAGTCTGTCCCATCAGTCACACCCACCCAACTCCACCAACGATTGCGCAAATTCTACATATAAGCTCGCTGTTCCACATTCCCATCTGCTTGACTTACATGCTCTAACACAATACTTAATTTAATTTCTTCTTAGTCTAACCCTTTTCAGGAGACGAGCTGTGCATCTACCATCTGTAGCTAGTTGAGTTAGATTGAGTCGTATGTTACAAATGCTCCTTATGCCCTGACAAAATGAACCGTATTTATATTTCCTATAACTCATCATAACCACCATATGTGACAGTAATCTTGACTAAAAGCAGAGTAGTCTATTGTAATAATTATATCATTTGTGTTCAATCAGTGGTCTCACCCAACACATCAGTAAGTACACTAAGACGTTGTGCAATTCGGAACATCACGTTAAATGCAGTATATTCGTAGGTAGTGAGATTGATACTAAATTTCACTGTGGTCTAAATGGACCCTGAAGACTTCCAGCGGCTCAATCTGGTGGTTACACACTGATTTTTGGCTCTCACTTTGCCTTGACGTCTAACGTAAGCAATAGGGGTTATGGTTTTAATATGGGGTCTTTATGTTTTGTGTGAAAGTTTTTTTTTGTGTGTGTACGTGTCAACTTATTTAATGCCACAGCTGGTCTTGAAATGGCACACCAGTAAAGTATAGGATTGAATGTGTTTTCCGTTACAGATGAAACTGTTTACTGAACTTTACGTATGAGCGGGGAAAGTGGATGTTACTTTGATACGAGGCTCAGTTATCAACGCGCCGATTCTGCCTCCGTTTTGTGGAGTGTGTCGCACGCAGAGTTTGTGGAATGCACTGCTGCCTCACTATGAGTTTTCATTTGGAAGCAAATGAACTTATCTGCTGTTTCTTAGTGGACTATGAGCATTAACTTCACTGAAAACCTAACATCTTGTGAAAAAAAAAAAAAATTCAAGTCCTGTTTTATGTCCGAGTGCTTACAAGGTACACCTTAAATCTACAGCCTTCAGTACTGTAATGTGAAACTTAGTGAAACTTTTAAACATAACACTGATACTTGTTGAGAACACCATCATTTGCGTTTGATTTCATCTTTATTCATTGCTATGTAATGTTAACTATATATAAAATATAATTATTAAAAATGCACGTATGAAAAGCCTTTCCACAGCTGGTGAAAGATTTCCATTTGTTTTTGAAACATAGAAGCACAAAACACATCAGTACATGTCCCCCGTGGATTAAAAACAGCTTTTGTGAAAAATTCATAATGTGATGCTGTAAAATAAACTAATGCCCTTATCTGTTTGGCAGCTTTTTCTTTGTGAACGCTGACAAAAAAATCATGACATGATACTCATTCTTACAAGTACAGAGACGCAATGTGTTCTTTAAGTTGTATTTAAAAAAAAAAAAAAGTCATCACTGTACAGAGCCTGAAACATGTATTATTACTTTATGGTTATGTTGATAATGCTGATGTCTTCGTACGGTTTGTCGGTCTTGGGGTTCACTTTGGAATTGGAGATCCTCTGGACAGCCTCCATGCCTTTTGTGCATCTTCCAAACACTGTGTGCTTGTTGTCGAGCCAAGGCTGAGGGAAAACAACAATGCAAGGAGTTATTTTTAGTTACTTTAGAATGATGAATAAAAAGGAAAAAAGCAGCAAAACATATTTTTAGAACACGAAACTGGATTTACCGAATTCAAGAAAAAAACTGTACTCATTTTCTTAAAGCGATGTTTCATAATGCGTTGGAACTCAGTTTAACTAAAAGAATGACCCCCCCCCCTTTTTTTTTTTTAGCCTTAATTAAGGTTAGATTTTGTAGAAACTCAACTTGCTACTTAACCAAATTCAGTAAAATCACAATTTAATAGGAGCAGTAACGTCACAGTTTAAATGATGTAGTTAAATTTAAGAGCTTATTTTGGCATATAATGTAAATGTAATGTAATGTAATATTCTAAATGTTAACTGTGGAAAAAATATTTTGTTACTGTATTTCAACTGTGTTCAAAAAATGCTGTTAAAATACATTTCGTGTTCTTAACGATTTTGCTGTTTACTAGGTGAGGCTACCAAAAATAAGATATTTACACATTACTTTTTATTAAGGTTTCAAAAGTCTAAACCATCAGGAGAAACTCATTTAGCTCCTAAACACACTTTGCTTAATGTTCTTATCTCACCAGTTCCTGAAAATAAATAGTGTAAGGAACATAATGCATCAGATTCATAGTTCTACTCATTTAACTGAGATTATCCTGTAATTACACTGAAGTATACTGTGAAGAAAATGTGCACGTTTCACCCTGTTCCTGTAGTTCTTGCACTATTATGAGATGATTCATCTCCAGTTTGCACTATTTTGAATGAAAATATAACCAGGACAGATGATTATTGTGACTTTTATAAAAATAGTGACTGATTTAACAGGGCTGATGTAACTTACAGTGGGTACGACAGTGACGAAAAACTGAGAGCCGTTGGTGCCAGGTCCTGCGTTGGCCATACTGAGTGTGTACGGCCGGTCATGTCTCAGCGTAGCATGAAACTCGTCCTCAAACTCTCCTCCCCAGATACTCTCTCCTCCCATCCCTGTGCCTGTCGGGTCTCCTGTCTGAATCATAAAACCCTGTAGACCACAGACACAAGGATTCAGAAAGAGCTCAACACTGACTCAGGTCTCAGATCACTACACTTGAAAAAATCTAAATCTTACCAAGTGCATTTTTCTCATTTCTAGTTAAAATATCTTATCACACTAAAAAAATAAGACATAATCACCTAAAGAGTAACTTTTCAGTGAGATATAATAACACATTTTTAGACAATAGATCTTGAAAATCTTATTTCAAGAAATCTTACCAAGATAATTTTCACTTGTTCCATTGGCAAATTTTTTTTGCTTGAATTAAGCAAAAAATAAAAAATAAAAAATCTGCCAATGGAACAAGTGAAAATTATCTTAGTAAGATTTCTTGAAATAAGATTTTCAAGATCTATTATCTAAACATTTGTTCTGATATCTCACTGAAAAGTTACTTGTTAGGTGATTATGTGTGATGAAATATTTTGACTAGAAATGAGAAAAACACACTTGGTAAGATTTAGATTTTTGCTGTGTATACATTCAGTCACAAAGACTGACCTTAATCACTCTGTGGAATATGTGGCCATTGTAGTAGCCGTTCCTGCTGTGAACACAAAAGTTCTCCACAGTTTTGGGGCATCTTTAAAAAAACAGAAAGAGCAATAGTTATTAATTACCAACAGTGCAGACAGACAGAGTAAATGTCTTTTTGGCCTCTGTCATGTTTTAAGAAATACATTAATCTATTTCTTTAACTTCAGTCTAATAGTGTCACCTACTGAGAGTTTAGACTCAGGTTTCACTTTAGTCACAAAAGAGGAACATTAACATTGTTCCCTAAAAGTGTGTCTCTACCTGTTGAAGAGGTCAAATGAACATTTTATCTCTGTGTTCCTTAGAAATAATGTTAAAGCAAACTGAAACATGAAGATATGCATTGTGTTCATGTGGTTCAGGGACCATGTAATTATCTTCAGCTAAATCCTGGCTACAGGAGCCCTTAGCCATTGCATCTTGTGGCAACAATAAAAATAGATCTTGTTAAAATATTATATACTGTATCCACCTACACATCCCATAAAACAGGGTGAGTTAGATAAAGATGAGACGGTGGTTCTGTGATCACACCACAACACTAGCTCTAGTTAAATTTCAAAGGTCATTGATTTTTGATGAACATTGTGTCTGTGTGTGTCAAGCATACATTACAACTACAATGATATTGATAATGACATGAAATGACACTGAAATGATATGACACTTAATTGCATTCCATTCCATTTTGGTTCAACGAGGGCAGTGGTTCCCAACCGTCTTTGGCTCGTGACCCCATTTTAACATCAAAAATTTCTAGTGACCCCAGACATTCAAAACAGAGACCTTTTTTTGCTAAAATTTATTCATTCATTCATTATTCATTATACTATGTTGCAAATAAATGTTAATTTTAGATGACATTTAGGCTACATAATGTATATTATTACGGAGGCCAAAAAGCCAGGTGTAGATTACTGCACAAAAGTGAGAATTTTATTTTCCTTTGTCAAGATATGTACAGTCAGTCCAGCTTTTATTTACAAGGCTGACAATTAATACTGAACAAACAATAACTCAAACTATGAATTATGAAAGAGCTGCAGCATCTGAAACTGACCACAGTGAACATTTGACAGATAAACAGAACCACAGTGCTTCAGTTTCAGACTCAGTTTGTCATGTCTGTTATGGATTGTGATTGTCTCTGTCAAATCATCATAGATTTTTATTAGTAATTTAAAATTTTTTTATTTTTATCAATTACTAGAAATTTCAGGCGACCCCATATGGGGCCCGACCCCAAGGTTAAAAAACACTGAGCTAGGGTAACGATTAACTAGGGCTACATGTTATATCTTCACTGTCTTTAGCAGAGAATTTGCATCTTTCCTTTTCCTTTTTTAATTTTAAGCATGAATGTGGTTTCTGAATAAAGCCATTCACACTGGAAACTTACTCTACTGGGAAGAGTTTGATGTGGACGTCTCCCATGGTGGTGTGGATAATGGCACTATCGGACACTCTCTTAGGGCCTTCAGCCTGCGTGGCGGCCATAACCTCCTCCTTTGATGGCTTCTCATTAAAGATGTCTCTGTCAGAGTCTGCACTCTTTGTATCCTCTGGTTCCCTCTTTGAAAACTTGAGAAAAAAGATGCATTGACAAACACAGTATAATTTCTGATAACGTAAAAACTGTCACCTTGTGGTAAATGTGAACATATCTCACCATGTAGAAACGATTCTTCTTAAATGCAGTGCAGAATATGGTGGGGTCCGCCTCTATGTTCTGCAAGGCAGGGTTGTCAGATGCCTTCATCTCTACAGTGGGTGCTACCTTCATGGAAGTTGCTACACCCTGAAACAGACTCAGCTGGACCACACGGATGTTCTCCAGCTTCCCAAGGATCCGCACACACCTAAGGAAGACCCAGAACAGATTTGATATTTGACAGTAACTATTTATTTGCTTGATGATTTTTCATTCCGAACATGGGCATAGATTTAAATCAAGTAACCCAATCCTCATTCAAGTGATATGAGCTGTATTACCAATTTTACAAGTCAGCTAACTCATCACAGTGGAGGAGTATTTTACCCCTCTCTCATTTGATTCAACGCAAAGTCAAGTGCCAGACTCTCAAAAGCTCAAAAAAGAAACCAATTTGGCAACAGGATCCTGTGACATTTTCATTTCAAAATATTTCTGTGTATAAGGAGACAAAATAGTCTCTCAGTCATTTACTTGGTATATGAATATGAATCAAGCTTATGATATTGTCTTAAAACAACTACTGTATTATGATAGTATAAAGGAAAAAAGAAAGTGCAGATGCATCCAACCTGAAAGCAGGTATAAAAACATCTTTTGACCTTTGACTTCTGGCCACCAAAATCAAATTACTTCATGCCTAAATCATAATGGTGTTTGTATGAAATGTGAAAAAAAATCCCCTCAAAATGTTTCAACTTTGACCATCAAAATCTTTCCACTTAATTGATTGTGACTTTCTGTCAAACCACTCCTGAGGCATTACATTATGCTGACATTATGGGAACCTAGACTTTTTGAGTTAATATAATACAGCCATTGACCTCCTCCTGAGACTTTATTTAATTTCAACTATTCATGCTACTTCCAGCAGTGCAGAGAAACAGGCCATTTTGGATAGATTCCCATATCAACTAATCAGCTCAAACTACAGTTACTTTCTATAGCTCCACATAAATGTACCTGTTGGTTTCGACATTGATGACCTTGATGCCCAGCATGGTGCCATAGAGGACAAAGTGGCCAGTCTCATCAAAGATAATGTTGGTCAAACGGATACCATCCACCTTCTCCAGTTCTCTCTCCACAGCCATTCGTCTGCCAAACTCCATGTCCGGCAGCTGCTGTCTCATCTGCTGCAACTCTGTGAACATCTAAACCAAACAGTTTAAAGAGACATGGTGAGAATAAGTTGTGAATAAGCCACATCACTTCAGATCAAAGCTGAAGGACAAGCAAGAACTTACTGTAAGTGATTCATCAAACACTCTCATCAGTTTCCCTGTTAAGAAACGAAAAATTCTGACTTTCCTGTCAGAAGCAATGGTTGCCATTTTCTTTCCATCTGGGGAAAATGCGAGGCTGGTTGGATATGTTTTGTGTTTTGCAAACTCATACAAGTCTGTGTCTGTTTTGTATTCCCAATCCACGTGTCTGGGGAACCTGAATTCATTTGGGAGACCAGTCCAATATTCCAGCATTCCTGTTTTGTCAGCAGAGACAATCACTCTGAATTTTGGATTTAGGCGGATTTGGGAGAGAGGGGAACAGTGCATCTTGTCGAAAACATGTAGGGGCTCGTTGCTGCCACGTCCATCATAGACAAAGATCTTGCCTGTGGATTTCTCTGAGCAGGCTACAGTGGAGATGGCATCCCCAGGATTGTAAATCCACTCACACTGGCCGGGATGATATCTACCAAGATAAGAGAAAAATATTAAATCAATAATCAATCATAGATATTTGTTAAAAGCGCACATTAAAACACACTCACCCTAATTTCAGCATATTGATCATGTCAAAATTGACAACATCAAATACTTTCATGGCCTGATCATCTCCAACAGAGCAGAAAAGGGCCCCTTCAGCACTAACAGCAATGCTTTCTACCACACCTGCACAACATGGGGCAAAAATGTCATTGTCTTACAGACAACACAATATATTGCATGTGCATGTAAAACGCAATACTCCCATGCTACAAATGAAATGTACAAACTATTGGATGCATCACCCACTGCCATTATTGAGGTCTTACCAAGGTGACTTCGAAAGTGTTTGACAAACTCTATGCCCTCCTCCTCCTTCTTTTTCCAAAACTTGACATGGCCATCCTGGCTGGCTGTGAGAATGAACTCTGTTCTGAAGAGGGAAGAGAATGAATTGAATTGAATCAAACTCAAGCAAAAGGGGCAAAATTGAGGAATAAAGTCCTCTAGAGTTGAGCTTACAAAAGGAACTCAACACTTACTTAGAGCACACTATGTGTGTAATCACATCTCTATGCATGTAGCTTCGTTCATACATAGCAGCTGATGGAAGATTGTCCAGATAAACCCGCTCAAATTCCAAAACTGGAACAAACAATACAAATGTACACTTAGCATTAAAGTTAGCCTGCATTAGCATTCATGTATGTTCTTCTTGAATGGCCAAGAGGTAAACCAAATAAACCAACCTTTCCTTTTCTTAACTTTTGTAGCTTCACTTGGCATGGGTCCGACCCACTCATCACATTCTCCCTCTCCCTCTTCATCTTGGTTATCATCTGCTTTTCGTTTCAGATCCACATTGTTTTCTGTCGCCGCCATTGTAGCTGGTGTTCCGTGTTATCTCTTCCGTCAGTGAACTTCCGCTTGAGGAAACCTCGCTCGTTGGTTTGCAGAAAGCTTCCTGGAAGTCATTAAACTTATCTGTTTAATACATTGTCATGGATAAAAAAACTATGATGTAGCTTTTACTAAAACACGCCGATGTAAAGCTTCTTTTAAAACTTGTCGCTGTGGTGCAAAAAGTTATTTTCGTTTCTTTTGTTGTTTCCGGGGTTGATTATTGTGGTGCACTTGGTTCAAACCAAAAAAACTCAGTAACGGGTCTTTACTGTCTGACTCACAGCTTTTAACTCTCACCAGCGCACATACGTGTACACTTTTTGAGATGGTGTGTCATTTATATGTAATACAAATACTAGTGAAGTTTTTTTAATACAAATACCACAGCAATTATAAATATAAACAATATTTTCCGTAAAGATTCCCCCCATCGACTGAAGTAAACAATAATCCCGCATGTACGATCAATATGGCTGTGTAGAGACAGATGTAATACTTATCACTTGGAAAAGAAGACTAAATATAACGCATTGCCATTATCTATCGTTTTATACTGTCTAGGTCTGTTATTTACAGCAAGTAGAACAACTGCATTTGCTTGCATTCAGGAAAACTAGCCTTTGAGACAAAATGAGTAATATTTACATTCAGGAGCCACCAACAAATGGAAAGGTAAGCGCGACTTTTTGCAACGTTCAACTGTAATACGTTTTATTTATTTACAATATTTTGTTCTCAAAACCAATTCAGTGCGTATCTAACTGAGAACCTCCACCGTTAAGACACGTTTTAGTTATGTTGCCCATTAAAATTGTTAAAGTGTAGCAATGAAATATTTCACAGGTGTTCAGGCCAATCTCTCTCTCTCTCTCTCTCTCTCTCTCTCTCTCTCTCTCTTTTTAGCCTTTGTAGTAAAATAATGCACTTTTTTTTGGAATAACTCAAAGTTTGATTGTGAAACCTCTCCTGTATGTTTTTAGTATGACATGGAAGATTACTCAATTTATATTTTGATGTTCCCTTGTTTTCTCAGGTGCTGCTCAAGACTTCTGCAGGTGACATTGACATTGAGTTGTGGTCCAAGGAGACTCCTAAAGCATGCAGGAACTTTGTGCAGCTTTGCATGGAAGGTAATGCTTGACAAGTACCATCTTTATTTGTCATCATTAATACTCCTCCAGTTACAGTAGAATGCATATGAATTGTTTTATATCATGTTCAATCTTTAGGTTATTATGACGGCACAATATTCCACCGAGTGGTGCCAGATTTCATTATTCAAGGTGGAGATCCAACAGGAACAGGAACAGGTGGAGAGTCCATTTATGGCCGGCCATTTAAGGTCAGAGTGGTTCTTTTCTTCATATTATTTTGCACATTCTTCATTAAATACACAAGAGGAATAGCATAATTTCAGCAATAAAACTATTAAAAATGACTGCATGCTGTCTTAAATATTCTGTTAGGATGAATTTCACTCACGATTGCGCTTCATTCGGAGAGGTTTGGTTGCTATGGCAAATGCTGGACCACATGACAATGGAAGTCAGTTTTTCTTCACTCTGGGACGTGCAGACGAACTCAACAATAAGCACACCATATTCGGCAAGGTATTAGACTGTTCAGCATGTGTGAACTGGGATTTAACTCCACTTTATCTGTGTGAAAATGGTTCTGTTATTTACAAAGGAACAATCATTGTTTTATTAATAATACCCAAACAGGTCACTGGAGACACCGTGTATAATTTGCTCAGACTGGCAGAGGTTGAATGTGACAACGATGAAAGACCTTTGAATCCTCACAAGATAAGATCTACTGAGGTATTTACTCACTATTTCTTTTTCTTCATTGACTTTATCTGAGCAATGTTGTTTTTTTTTTTGCATCTAGTGTCTATGATTTATTGTCTGTCTTGTCTGTGTTTAATAGGTGCTACATTCTCCTTTTGATGACATAATACCACGAGAAACTAAAAAAAGCAAAAAAGAAAAGGATAAAGAGGAAGGGAAGAAATCACAGTCAAAAGCCACAAAGTGAGCACTCAGACTGATTTTGTTTTTTTAAATCACTTTGAATGTCATTGGGTTATTGCATTGCATGGGCCACTTTTTTTAAAATTTCATTTGTCTAATTATTCCTTTTAATGTTAACGATATTTTGCTTGTGTAGGAACTTCAGTCTGTTATCATTTGGAGAAGAAGCTGAAGAAGAGGAAGAGATGGTGAATCAAGTCAGTCAGGTACTGAAAGCTCTGTGTTTCCCAAAATATTTAGAATCTTCTTCAAGAATTTAGTGTTGATTTATATTTATAAGAAAATAATATTTATATGCTTATATATTTATTAAAATTTACTATTTGTTGCCCAGGGGTTGAGATGGCATATGTGAATGTTAAAAAGCATGTGTTAAATAACTAATATTTACAGGAAACATACCACTGCTATATGCTACTGTTTTGGGCTTTGCTTAAGAAAAGAAAGCGTTGCATATAGTCGGTCACCATTGTTTCCTGTTTCAGACTCTAAAGGGAAAAAGCAAAAGTAGCCACGACCTGCTGAAAGATGATCCCAGACTGAGCTCTGTGCCTGCAATTGATAAGTATGTTGAATAGTTAATGAATTATGTTGTAATTTAACCAGTTTCCTCCATTAATAGTCATTGATCTTGATTATATATATCTCTTATTTCACAAGGAAAAATAAGAAAGGAACATCTGGAGGTGGAGAAGTAAGTTTTTTTTTATGTAAATATACAAACTTGCCTCTTTTTAGTCCTTGTTCTGTCATTGTTAATTAAAAATGCGTTCCTTCAGACCGACAGCGATGACAATGATGTTAAAGCTGACATGGATGATGAAGACTATGACTCGGATAAGAGAGAGAAGATGAGAGAGCTCATCAGTAATAAGCTAAAAAAGGAAAAAGGCCCAGACAAAACGACAGAGGCCAACGAGGATGATCGAGGAAAGAAATCGAGCCGCAGGTAAAACTACAAGTTTTTCTCTTTTACACACATTTAACTTACTGACTACTCACTATAGAATACAAAACTGTATTCCAAAGATGATGGGTTTGTTTCATAAATCACCTGCTTGTACATTAAAAGCTTCAGTGGTATTGTTATCAAATATTTGGACCATGGGCTAAAACCGGCTTACCTAAGAGTCAAAAGTGGCCCACAGGGTGAATTTGTGAAATGCAATAATTGTGCTGAAGATATAAACAATCAATGGTGTTAAGATCTTTGTAGTTGCGGTTCCACATTCAGACAAATATGATCAAAAGTGGATCAGACCAGTAAAATACTATCATATTAAGCTATAAATAATAAGAACACTAACATTTTCTCTTTGCTTTAGTGCAAAAGAGTAAAATTACATAAAAATAAACTATCCTTTCACACAAAATGTGAATAACCTGAACAAATATGAACAACCTGAAATAAAAGCAGGTGTAATTTGAACAATATTCCACCTGTTACTGAATATTTTGTGTATTTGTAGATCCACTGTGATCTGTAAGTTGTAATACACATGTGTAAATGCTAAACTGAGCCATAGCATTATAAAAGCTGCACTTATTTTTCTTAACACATTGCAGGTTGTTCATGTTTTTCACATTTTTAAGGAAACTTTGTAGATGGAAACACTTAATAATCTAATTCAATGTTTTTTTTCACTGTTATTATTTTGCTGGTCCGGCCCTCTTGAGATCACATTGGACTGAATGTGGCCCCTGGAATGAAATGAGTATACACCCCTGTACTAAGTTGTAGCTGTGCTTGTAATATAGTGTAAGAACCTGGTGGGGGGGCTGTTGATCTGTATAATACACTGACTTGATCAGGGACAGCACAAGTAGTCCGCTCCCCTTTAATTCATATCTTCCGATGAGAATAACCTATCCAAAGTTTGCTTTTTTGACCTGGAGAACATTATGTAAATCCACAGAGAGAGGGCCGACATTTTTATTGAGAGTTTTGTGAATTTTAAGATAACAATGAAAGATCCAGAGCAGATGAATCATAGACGCTGTCGAGGCCTAGACACAGCAAAAACAATAATTACATGAATTAATCACCGCTTCTCTGTAATAGTAAATCCCCTCAAGCCACGTTGTATTTGTTTCTTAGAAAAGCTTTAACAAAGTAGTTTGATGTGCAAGTTGATGTGCACTCGATCCGTTACAATAAGTATACTGCAGGTATCTTTTAATAATTGAAACTGTATAATTTGTAACACTGCAATCCAATAATCTTCCAAGAGGCAAGCTTTAAAATATAGACATAATTCAACTATGTTTATCTCACATGTGTTAAATATTTATACCACATATTTATAATTGAGCTGGAGAATATTGTATGTACATATTTTGTCCTCTCAAAAATATGTCCCAGTGGTTCAGCTTCATACCAGGGCCCCAGAGCTTCTCATCAGCACAATTTTTATGTTATACATTAAATAATTCCCTTTCCTGTGGATTCTCAGGGAATGTAAAATCACTTTTTCATGTTTCCAATGCAGTGTTGACACAGTGTTGATAGAATAAAAAGAAGTGTTGCATGTTAATCCAACTGCTAGTTCATTATTCACTGTAAATGTCCTAAATGTGAGTGTTTCATTAATAAGTGAACCCAAACAAATGGTGAAGAACTCTTTATTAGTGTTAATATTTAGATATCACTCCCACCATTCATGGCTGTGCACTCTTTTTTTATGTTTTGCTGTCATTTCTGTTATGGGAAGTATTGTCATTGTCATAAAATCCTGATATCTCTGACTTGGATTTACAACGAGGAAGCTGACAATTATGGTTGTCCCCACACTCCCACCGCTCATAATTACAGTTCATACGATATGTCTTGAATGCAACACAGACCTAGTCTCTTCGTCATTCACACATTCCCTCACTTTTTACACTTGCAAACACATATCAGAATTGTAGCTTATTGGACCACCATCAGCAGACTTTTGCTGTGAAACTGGAATGCTTGGGCTCAAAGCAAATTACTTACTGTGCTGAAGTAGAAGCAAACACTACGCCTGTATGAGCCAATGGTGTGAGAGAAATGAAAGTGAGAGTGGAAGGGGACACCATTAGTACAAAAGTGACCTGAGTGATTTATCTTTGATCTCTCTTTGATGCTGCCGTTCTGCCGGTTATCTCTCCTCTGTGTCCTCTTAACAGGTAGCCCTCAACACACATAATCAACATGCCCTTCTCTCATTAGTGCTAATGGGATAAGGAGCAGGCTCCCAGTCAGTTGTGTGCCCCTGACTGACAGCCAGCCCAATGCAGGCAGACTGTAGTATATTAAACACAAGCGCAGATTGTTTTGCTACAAGAACTGTAACCCAACACAGTGGTTTGTCTTGGCACAGAATCAAAGAGCAGGCTGGTAGGTACAGTGTTGGTCCGGGACAAAGGGGGCATTGTTGCAGGGTGAGCTGTGCTCTCCCACTGTTGCTTTGCTTTGGGCTTTCAGCTGCTCTGTATGCAAGGAGGAACACCAACTGATATCTAGTCACCTGGGAACAAAGGCAAGATGTTGAAGACAGACACTTACCTCACAGATGACAATTTATATAGTTTCCCCTTAATTAATTTACACTCAGATGCTGTGTTATGTTAGATGTGTGTTGTAAAGAATATTTGTCTGGTTTGTGGTCTGCAGTACTGAAGCCTCAGCTTTGAGAATATTACTACACTAACTATATCTTCCTTTTCTCAAACTTAAGACTGAGACAACCTTGAAATTAGGAGTCGTTCTGAAACCAAAATACTTTTTACATCAGGTCAAAACTATCTTACACTGCTATCCAGCAGCCAGATGATTTCCACTACAGTATTCCATGATTGCAAAATTCTTGGACTTGTTCACATTCATGAGCAATTTGCCAAATAATGCTGCAGTGTATGCAGAGCAGGACAATTTCTGACTTTCAAAGATCTGCCAAAGTCAATCACATGAATGCAAACTTTGCCGTCTGTCAAAACAGATCCGATCCGCACTCACTGCGTCTGGCCTACTTGTGATGTTTGATGCTGTTGATAATTCTGGTTGGGTTTTTGTGCTCACAGTTTGACACTACTTTTATGTTACTATTGATCAAATCAAGTTTTGTTGTGTTTAAAGTAGCCCTTTTTGGGGGCTTTACCATATAAGAGACACCACCGAATAAAGTCCCAAAAGCAGCGTATGCGGTAGTCGCCACTTTTGTTAAACCCGACGGGGCATGACTGGGGAAGCAAAACGCTTCCATATGGCTGTGGGACCCAGTGGGAGCTGCTTCTGCCAGCAGGGCCGGGCTCCCTCTGCTGTCTCTGCTAATCGCTCCTCAGTCACTGCAGGCACAAGATAATGATAGAGCTCTACTTCCTGTTATTTATATCACTTGTTACCACATACGTTTATATGGTGTATACATAATACAGGTAGAGCTGTAATTATATGTAATAATACAGGTAGATTGACCTTAATAGAGTTGTAAATACAAGTACTTGTTAGCACCATGATTATCACATCAACAATATGATGTCCTTCTACTCCATGTAATGACATAAATAACTAAATAATCCTGTCTGACTCTGAAGAAAGATGTAAATGTCTCTGGATCCACAGAGAAGGATGTTGTGGGTAATCATAGGTCACAGAGGAGCCGAAATGCATCTTGGTCTTGAGCATCAGTCAAGCTGATTAGCTGATTCAGGTTTGGTTAAGAAGCTTCTTCAAAACAGAAAACAAAGTAGTTTTTTTTTCATTTTCTGTGTATGAAGAACAGACCAAGCTACATTAGAACTGAAAACAACATCTGTTTAAGTCTGCCTGCTTCCAGCCCGGAGAATCATTTTAATAATGTTATGTCTTTGTGTCTTTGCATAAGCATAATGTAGGAGGGTGAGTACAGTCAGCATGTGGTTGACATCAGGCAAAAATGCAACTGCAATAAAATATTAAAAAACAGTAACCAGAAGAAGCATTTTAGTAATAACAAGCTAGATACCAAATCAAATAATTGGTATTTATTTCAAAATATGTCAAATCAATCTGAAATAGCTGTGAAAATTGATTGGACAGACAAAACCTTGTAGGGATGCATGAAGTCATCTGAAAACGTAGAGAAGCTGCAGATCTTCACATGAGAGAAGCTTGAACTGAGCCAATGTGTACATTGACCAACAGGGAATTTAGCACCATTAACTTTTTTACACAAAATTAATATCATTCTTTCAGCTGTAGAATAAAATAATCCCCATTCAGACTTGCCCTCCACTGCCTCACATCAAAATAAATTCATGTACTTATCAGTGACTTTGTTTCTTTTATGAGTAAAAGAATGTATGAGTACATAATCAGATTACAATTAAAAACTGAAAAAAAATTGAATGTTCATCCAGCCTCATGTGTTAATTATGCTCCGTTAGATTCTGCAGCACTCTAAAGACTCGGCACCAGCCTTTGTTCCCTGTGCTGTAACTGGTTAGCCGTCTGCCACCACGGTCATGTTTCTCTTTCCGACTTGCACACTGTTTGTGCAGTAATTTACCAAAGCATTCTTTTATCCTCATGGCCAGCGTAACTTAAATGAGACATCAGACTCTAATTATCTCCACCAAGTGTCAGTGTGCATTAATTGGCTGCACCTGTCTTTTGTCAGCGGTCATAACCCAATGCGTTCTCAGGGAAAGGTTACAGAGATCAAGAAAGCATTCGGCTCTGTTTTTGTGCAGAAAACTGCTTGAGATAATCCAGTTCTTGGCAGTGGGATTGTGTATGTTTTGGAACTGGCAGGTTTACACATCTCTGGCCCACTGTAGCATGTCTGCCCCATATGGGGCACTTGCTTGTTGGAAACAGTTCCAGACAGCATATGCATGTCTGGGATGTGGAGGGAAACACTTTTTAAAGATAAATTCAAAGCAAAAATCAGAGGCTTTTTGCTTGGACGATGATCAGCGTCAGCATTTGACAGGTAAATAACTGCAGGCTAGAGGATTCAGTACTCAGTTGTCAGGCAGATGAACCCTGCTGAAAGGGGAACCATCAGTGTCCAGCATGTGGGTAATGTTTTTGGATTGGTCCAGATCACTCTGCAAAGTCATGCAAATTCCTGTGTTGAGGTTGGATTCCTCCTCTGCTGCTCACAGTTCTGCTTGGCTTTTGACCAAGCCGTGGAGTGCCCCCTGAGGGGAGTTCACCCAGCCATCTTGTTATTCTAGCACATTCATCCACATCACTTGCTCAGTCATTAGAGTACTTTAAGTCCACCATAGCAGGGAGAAGCTGCTCTTGCCATCCTTGTGGTGTACTCGGTCTGAATGAGGCCGAGGTGTTTGGTTTTACATTTAAATAGACGTTCAGCTCTGTGAAATCACACTGTGGCTAAAGCTCTTTTTTTTTCAACTTTATCAATAATATTTCTACAGTCAGTTGAGGACTGGACGTAGAGACTACAGAAAAATTCACAAAAGTAGGCCCGATTGTACATTTTGGAAAACGACCGAATTTTTTTGATGAAACCATACAGTCATCACTGCACTATTTTAAAGTTGTTGAATTCCTGTGTCAGCCTCAGACTCCTGCCAGACACCCGAGTATTAAATGCAAGGTCCTGAATCATGAGAGAGTTCTTGGTCTACTGCCAATCATTTCATATGCTTTCTTTATGAAAAGTTAATCATCCACAGCTCTCTGGGGTTTTTTGAAATCCAGTGACACTAACTGGCAGCTTCCAAAAGTACCCAGGCCGCAGGGGGAGTCAGAAAAAAGGTTCCTCGTGTACCCAGCTTTGCCCATTTCAGTTTGTTTATTTGACAACTAGTGCTGTCATCTTAGTGGATTTACTGTCTCTGATTGGCCTTATTGTCTACCAAGACATCCTTTATACCCATGAACTGAACTGAAAATACTTAATACTGAATTGAGGAAATGTTTCTTGTCTCTGGTTTTGGTTTATAGAAATATGTTATTAAAAGGAGCACATTAAAGACAAGCAGGACACGACAGAGTACAACCAAAATAAAAAGAAGAATTAAAAGAACGTACTCTAGCCAAAAAAAGTCCCGCACTCACATTAACCACTGCATCGTTTCGAATCATTTATACAGCGTCAAAACATTTATTCACTGCGTTTTTTTGGATCCATAATGTTGGTGAATCTAGACCTGACCAGCTGAAGCAACCTCAGATCATAAAACTGCCCCCACGGGCTTGTACTGTAGGCACTAGGCATGATGGGTACCCTGATGCACTCATCGCTCTGGAACAGGGTTGATCTGGACTCATCAGACCACACGACCTTTTTCCATTGAAACACAGTCCAATCTTTATGCTCTATATCAAACTGGGAATCCAATCGAAGGCCAGGATGCAACTTTTTTTCCTTTTGGCCAGATGGATAGGGATAGTTTGCTTGTCAAACTCTCCCAAACCCTTGTCATTCCTCAGTCATTCAGGTGTTATTATTTACTACTAAATGAAATAACCCACATTTTTTTCAATATTACAAGTTGTTCTTATTGCACCTGCTTCTTTATGGGGATTACTCCAGTGCGGTTTTCTGTTTTGAAAGTATGCATGTCATTCATTACTTACTTGAAAGGCTTTTGTGTTCAGTATTTGGGATGACTCTCTGATTTGTTTTCTATTCATTAATTATGATAACATTTTCCTAAAACGCCTTGATTAATGGTTAAAACAGTACAATGAGTTTTATTTCATACAAGAGTGATTTGATGAGATTTGACAATGAAAAACTGATAGTCTGAGTATAGGTTAGCTAGTCAAAAATGTAGCTGTCAGAGTGTAGTTTTTGATTTCAGGAGTGAGGAAACCAAATAATTTGTAGTGTTGTGATGTGAGGGTCTTTTGAGGAATTTGCTGAGCCCCAAGGAGTGTCTGAACAGGTGTTGTTGGGGGCTTTTCCTATCCTCCCTGGCCTCTCACTGTCTTTATTGGCACCGGGGCTGTGGAGCCAATTGTTTGGCTGTTGCCGTGGATACGTCTCTTGTTTTTCAATGGCAGCATGTCAAGGCAGGCAGAAGACGATCACTCACTCCAAAGTGTTTCTTGTTGTAGAATATACGTGTTAAGCTGAGTTCTAAGAAGAAGGTGATTGTTCATTAAATAGTACATGTATAGTGTATCAGGATAATAAAATGAAATTCAATAGTGCTGTAATAGATGCTCTTTTAAAGGTATTTCATGGAGTAGTCTGCTGTATCAGTTTAGACAGTTTTAAGGTCATTTCTGTACAGTTTTCAAATAAGTGTTCAGTTGTGGTAATGTCTTTTTTACTTGAGCAGGTACTGTCATGATTTTAAGGTGTTTTCTCCATAATACATCATTTGAAGTACTTAATGTAATAGGTATCACAAAAAAATTTTACATTTGTTTTGTGTCGTCTCAAAGCAAAGTCAAAGCATTTTTATTAATAAACTCTGATTGTCATGGGGATTACTATTTAGCCAGTGTTATATACCTCCTGTGATCAGTGTGACTGTAAAGCTTTGTTTAGTTTAGTTTCATTTCTAGCTGTAACAAGCAGTTATTCACATTGGCAATCTGTCAATTACATTCCCGATTAATTGTGTGATGTTGGAAAATAATGAAAAAGTTTCCCAAATTCCTAAATGTCAGCCTTAAATGTCTAGTTTGGCCTGCATCCCAACGATATTATGTTTACTGTAACGGTGGAGTACAGAAAAAGAGTCTTTTTCTTGTTATCACTGATCAAAAAAAGTTGTTGATTAATTCATTTGTCAACTAATCAATTGATCTTTGTAGCTCTAGTTTCATTACAGGAGGGGTATGAGCATTTTTGTACCAATTCTGTCCATAGTGTGTATCTTGTGTCCTTTAAAAGAATGAATAATAACAATCAGTAAATATTTCAGCAAACTGTCAATGCACAAATAAATGACAGATTCATATCCAAAAAGGAGTGGGGAGAAGTATACACTTACATGCTCGTAGCTCTTTTTTGGAACCACATATCATACAGATATATCTACGGGGATTCCCCTTTTTGGGTTATTTGTGAAGCTGTTATTACCATTTACAAGAGTAAACAAAAATAAAGTCAGAGCTGGACAGACGACATCCTCACACAGGCCAAGTCGGACTCTGCCAACCAGTTCTGCGTTTGGCAACAGAGTCTAGATCCAGCTATGGGACTTTTTTTTTCCCTCAGCAAACAACTTTATGTCTGACTGATTCCTCATGTGTATCCTCAGGAGCAGCAGAGATGTTAACAAGGAAAAGACATGACATCAAGTCAGCCACAGCTGTTAATATTTGCCAAGGCACTTAGAGTTAAAATATCACTCAGTTTGATGCAGCAGACGATGTCACAGAATTAAACAAAAGGTAACATGAGCGTTGGAACGCTACGAGCAGAAGAGTGGAAGTTCCAGATAAAAGAAAGAAAAGGATATAAATGAATGTCAGTTCAGAGAAGCAGATGTAAGAAACAAAGGCAGCCATTGTTTGGTCTGGAGATGCCTCACATGTTTCTAGGCCAGGAGCCCAGACTGTGCAGCTTACCTGTGCTTTGTGGCTCTGCTAGAGAATAGGACAAAAACAGAGCTGTCAGGCAGTACAAAAATATTATCATTTCCTAACATAACATATCTGCTCCGCAACTGGCAGTAGTCTCAATCATGTGAAAGGGAACAATAATCAGCATGGCTGGCCCCAATTCAGACTTCATAGCATTGAGCCTTGCATGAGCTGGACTGAGGGCCACCTGCCAAAAGGTACGACGGCTCAAGTCGAGGAAATTAGGATGTGCCTTGGCCTGTCTCTGTCATCCAGTTAAAGGTTTTATTAGGGTGGCTGGACATGAGCAGTGCCCGTAACACTTAATGTACTGCCACTTGAGGAAAAGCCACTTTTATTGCCTGTGCCACTTATGATATTAGTCAGCTGTGTATTTTTATGTGTTGGAGGGTTTTAATGTGCTGTATTGCACTCTGTGTTCAGTGGTATTACATGGCTTTCATGCAGAGAGCAGCTGTGTATACTGTGTGAATGTGTATCTGCACAGACGTGGATTTGAGTTAAGCTTCTGTTGACTCAAGTTGTCAGAATCACCTTTAACCTGATGAAATAAAAAAAGACAACTTAAACACAGAGATCTGCGACTTGTTAAGTGCTTCAAACACAAAAGTAGCACATTGGACGACATGGAACCCATGGGTCTTCACTTTGGACATGATTTGGCACTTGTTGGTATTTATATGGAACTTGATCGGAAATTTGCTTCCATTGACTTGGAAATCACTTGTATTGTTTCAGGACTCCAGTGTTTGGCTCCAAACAGTAGGTTTAGGACTCACACTTGATTTGCGAGATTGTTGTGTGACTTTACCTGTTGAATGTTGCTTTATTTAACAGACTTAACATGGACCAAATTCTTTTGACTTGAGTCTTGATTGATGTCCCACTTGTCTAATAATTGGTTGTTCATCTCTAGAAACATTCTCAGATTGTCATGAGAATTACCAGACTTTAAGACTTGTTGGTCATGACCAGGGTGTTGCTTGTCAACATTCCTACTTACAGGTCTAGTGTTTAGATTTAGAAGGATCAAAGTTTAAAAAAAAAAGTGAATATTCATAATTATGGTTTTATTTCTGTGTAATCACTCAAAATAAGAATTGCTGAGTTTTTATTATCTTATAATGAGCTGTTTATACAAAGTAAACCTCTCTCACTGTAGATATAAACCCCATCCTGGTTTTTCTGTAGCTTAGAATGGACTTCTCCTTTTTTCATTTTATAGCAGATGGTAAGGTGCATGACCACCTAACCTGTCTTAGTGTAGACCAGAGTTAATATCCCTGTAATCGAAAAGCTCACAACGGACAAAACTAACACTGAATGCAACAAAGGACTTCCATATTTCTGCAGCCACCTTAGCCCAAAGGGTTGGGGTTGTTCTGTTTGTTGCAATCTGTAGCTTCACCACTAGATGTCAATAATTATTACACACTGAACCTATAAAAGCATCAAATAAAATATATAGTTTGAGAAATTATATGCAATGCCTGTTTCCTTCACATTTTCCCTGACGTGCACATATTTTGGTATTTTACTACACCAAATCAGATTTATAGAAGACACACAACATTTTTATTGACACTGTTACCACCACAGTGTGACTGCAATAATGAAGGTTACAAAATACAGCTTCCTTTCAAAGTAATCCCCTTTTCCTAAATATTTTAATGAGTGCATTGTACTGCTACAGTGACAGTTACTCATTTCTAAACAAGAAACACATTAACATATTTCTCACTTCAGCTAAACCTCAACTCCCCATGTAGTACTTTCCAAGAACCTGGAGGGGAAACAATTATTTGATTAAGGCTTCATTAGATTTATAGGGGTAACACAAGCTTTAATGTACATTCCTTATTCTGACACTTTAAGCAGTGTTTTATGCTTGTTTTTCTATGTTCATATTTTTGGCTGTGAATGTTTAAAATTTGAGGAAAAAAAGAGTTTTAGAACAGTTGTTTGTCAAGACTGGTAATGTTGAGTTTGTTAAAAATAGAAGTTTATTTGACAGGAGGGGTCAATGAAGCTAAACTGAGTGTTGTCAGGATTTTCTTCTGTTACAGGTGAAATCACTGCTAATGGTTATGTATTCTAAGTTGAAAATCTAAAACTATTTTTTGCTTTTGCAGTGATGAATTACGGAAAGAGGCACGGCAGTTGAAGAAGGAACTACTGGCCATAAAGCAAAGGAAAGAAGAAGCTTCCAAACCTGCAGCAGAGGAAACCAAGGAGGGTATGCACCACATATGCTTACTTTCATTACTGACTTATCAATTATTTTACATTTATTCAATCCCTTGTTCTATCATTGTTCACCCCATATATGTCTTGTTTTGACTGACCAACAGTCCAAAAAAATCTAACATTTTCAGGCTATAGTTATATAGACATAAATCGTCAGATTTTAGAAGCTGAATCCAAAGACTCATCTCAATAATCAGATCAACTAATCATTTTTGTCTTCTTGTAGGTATCGTGCTTCTATTACCTTCTTTCTAGGGAGCTCTTTTTTTCACCTCAGGGCTAGAAGTGTGTGTCTCTAAGAGGGTGGTCTGTGCCACATTCTCTGCTAATGGACACTAAGACAGGCAGCCCTCAGATTTTGTCAATTAGTTGCAGACTTCTATTTTTCTCTCCCCCCCAAGGTCTGCATTTTTGTGTTAAAGCTCTCAGAAAATGTGTGGGTAAAAATCGTTGTGTGTCTGCCACAGTTGCACATCACACTTGTGTGTGTTAGTTTGCAGTTTTGGTCTGTATAAATCTGCCCCCATATTTCCTTGGGTCCTCACCACACTGCAGTTTGTCATAATGCCGTCAATCTTTGGATTGTTTCTGATGCCGAAACACATTTTTTCAAGATTGCAAAAACCACTTAGGAACAGAGGTTAGCTTGAGGTTGTTGTGCAACAAAACAAAATAGTTAACAGGGGATCTGTGGGGACCAACCTAACTGTGGGATCACCACCAGCCAAAATTTCCTGAAGGCCATGATGGGCTTTTGTTGCTCAAACATTGCTTTTGTCTCCACAAACACTGATGGTTTATGTTTTTAAACACAGACACTGAGCCCACTGTTGACATGTGTCTAATTGGTTCAAGATTTTAGGTGAAAGAGCAAAAAATACAATCATCACATTGTTTTTCTATCCAGCTTTGAATACTAAGATTAACTAATATTTCATTGGTGTCTCTGAGTTAATATGCGGCTCTTGGTGATATCTGTGTGAAGTTAAGCTGGTTCCATAAACACCCTAAGTAGAAAGAGGCCTTGTCTAAACAGATTCAGTCCTGTCCTCACGTACTGAGGCACTAACAGACAGCCCTGCATTGTTATACAGAGGGCAGCTCGCCTAAGCTCCTCCATTATCTTACAAGGTATTTAACTGTGCCAGGGCCCTTTGTTTTGTGCTTCTCTGGCAGCTCAGCCAAAGGCAAGACTTTCTTTTAAAGGTTCCTCATTACATTTCTGTGTTGGAAGCAAAAGTTAATTCCATTAGATGGAATTCTTAGATGTCATGGGCCAATGGCTACTGCAGGGGAGACGGATGTCTGCTCAAATGCCGTAAATCTTGAAACTCAGCTCAGCCACAGAAGAACACTGTGGTGAGGGTTTGTTTTATCTCATCGCACTGGAGAAGCTCAGCAGCAGTTGGAGCTGCACACGCATTAATGCTCACATTGACACGGCCGTTCCTGAAAAGCTTAAATCATTCCCCTGGTTCTGTTCCGACCTCTGAGTGAAGGTCGACCTTTGGTCTCATTTCAGTCTCAGGCCTCACAAACTGAAAAGAGGTATAGCTCTTAAAGACGAGTTTGAAGAAAATACATTTTTATTCATTCAGTAAACCCATAGTGATCAACAGTAACTGCAGCTTTATTAAGCAGTGGCTGCTTTTCACCACCTTTACCTTGTACCAACTTTATGATCTGAATTTGGCAGCGGTCTGACTCAGTACCTCAAGCAACCAAATCCAGAGCTGACTGTTAGTCTAATGACTACCACAGCAGATGAGCGATTATACTGGGGGAAACTAAAAACTGCTTTCATGAACTGCAGATAATTTTTTTGAAAAATAGATTATTTAGTCAGTAAAGTGACAGTAAAATGGTAAAATAATCATTCCGGTAACATCTGCAGAGTGGTTGATCAACAGTCCAAAACCTATAGATAGTTAATTAATTATCATTTAATGTAACAAACCATAATCACATCTAAGAGGTTGGGAATTAACCACAACTAAGTGGAAGTTTTAAATGGTGAAGAGGGACAGTTCTCTGTTGGTTTCAAATGGATTATTCAGGTGGTGTCGTTTCATTATCCAAAGGTTAGACTTAATCATTCACAAGACCTTAATAATTATTCACAGCTACTGTCACTGCGACATTCTTCTAACAGGTTTTTCCTTTGGTTTTTAGGAAGCTTAGCTGCTGTTTGGGTCCTAGCATTTTCTGTGGAAGACTTACATGCATAACTATAGAGTCTGGAAGTCCTTCCACAAGAAAACTGAACAGTTTCTAAATAAAAAAACTGATATTTTAGCTGTGATTTTGACCATTTATTTTAGCATGTATCTACAAAAATTTGGAATCACATCCAAAACATTTAATAAGCTTAAAAATTTAACTTGAGGTGCAGTTGGGTGCCATCATTCGATCTGTGAAAAGCCATTATAGTTTTCATGATGCAATGGTAAACCTAAGATTACCTGAAAGATCAACACATTCTCACAGCTTTACTTTCATTCAGGAGTTTATGCACTACATTAATGACTGTCCATAGAATAAACACACAGAGGGCACCACATAGAGGGGAGAGAAGATTTCTACTGTTTTCTTCCTTTATAGTCATGGTATTTTCATTCTTCTCCACCAGCGGCTGTCTGACATGTGCAGGACATTACATTTGATTGAAGTGAAAAGCAAATTGTCTCATCAGAATTCACCATCACCAGTTTTTTCACCATTTGAATTATTTTCTCAACAGACATCCCTTCAGTTGTCATCACATAAATTATAGCATGTTTCTACGCTCTGGTTTTCTCTTTCTTGGCATGACCACTGGGCATGGCAGCCAAAAATAAGAGAGCCATTCAGAAACCACTGTCCATTCAATACCCACCATAAATGATGTGGCAACGCTCTTTATTATACAGGTAATTCCTGTGTGCTCTGGGTGTTTTATTACACTGGTGCCTTGTCAGTCATGCTGTTGACTTAGAAAAAAATGTTATAATAATAGAGTGATATTCGAAACAGCAATTACCGGTGATTAAGATTAGCATGTTATTTTGACAGTTTAGCTCAGGTTAGTTATTTTCACAGGATACTACTCATAAATATCCTAAAAGAGTGAAATATTTTCACGCATTAACAGTCTGTTCTCCTGGTGTTGAGGGATAGTTGACCCCGACACACGTACTGACAGCCTTTTTTGATGTGTTTTTGACAATGAGCAATAACATTGCCTCACCGCATGGCTTTTGACTTGACTTAAGTGTACAACAGAGAAGGGCAACCTCTCCTCCTACAGAAGAGGCCTTTGTCATCCACAACAGCCTTTGGTTACTGCAACAACGGCAGCTTGATTTGTAGCCCTCTTGAGCCCAGGTGACAGGAGAGGGGAGGAATGTAGTTAGAAAGGCCATCAAACTCAAAGATAGTAGTTAGTGACAACAGCTGGAGAGGGTGATGTGTGTTCCTCATGTAGGACCTCAGGGCATCATCAGTCAGCATCCAGCATGTCACAGGCTGCACCGGGGAGGCCGAGCACGAGAGGTGACTGGGGGAGTCGAGATGGAGGGAGATCAATTGTTGGTCTCATAAATCAAAAGGAAAAAAGCTTCAGCCCTCAAGCAGCAGAGCACACTTCCGTGTTGACACCGGTGAAGTGTACCACTCAGATTTCCAGGGCTGTTTTTGGAAATTCCAGCGATGGCTCACTATTTGGAGTATTCACTGCTGTAAAAGCCTTGAGAAACAAGAGTAATTGCATAGTTTGGTGGAATTGATAGCTAACCCAAACACCCCGTGGGACTGAAAGTCTTTGGTTGCTCAGTTACGTTTCTCAAAAGCGTTCTTTTCCCAAAATATAAAACAGAAGAAAAAACGCTTTTCAGCAACTAATGTGACTTCTGTCATGGATAGTTTTGGCAGCTGTTTATACTGGAGATCCTGTGAAACTGGACAAACTAGTGGTCAACCAGTGGAGGGGTTTAACACTGAAAACGCATCATGCATGTCTGAAATCTTTGACTTTATTAGACACAGACAACTGTTGAACTGTCATAAACACCTAAAATACAAACAAATACTTACTTACAGACCACTGGACATCAACTATAATCTCAGTGAGAGCTGATTTTTTTTATTTTGACTTAATTTTGTCCCTCAAAGTCAAAAACTCCATTTCAGAGACCTATTCATAGTTGTATTCAAGAGCTAATCAGCAACATTATTCAAGGGCTAATGTTCTGCAGATACTAGATAACTTCTGAAAAAAAGTTCTGATGATTTATTGCTGTAACGTGTCGACAATAGACTTTATAGCTGAAAGGGAAACTTTTAATTTTGTGATACCATATATGTTTCTTTCTACTTTATCAGTGCTTAAAGTCCTGTTCACTCATAGTCATGATGTAAATGAGTGGAAATGTGGAATGGAGTCAGACTATTTGAAAACATTTTCAGCTTTTCCAAAAGAATAATTACCTCATTGTTTGTACATTTAATATCCAAGTGGGTGATTTTTAGCATAATCTTGCCTTGAGTTTGAAGAGACAGTGACCTCAGTTTGTGAATATAAGGAGAAATGTAAAGTCACCAGAGGCAGAATAGAATGTAATTAGTTCTAGTAAACTCTATGTAAAAGTTCAGCCTTATATCTTCATTAGTTTTTTGAGATATTGGGGTTTTGAAAGCATGGTGTGATGCTGGTTTTAATGTAAAAATTTGCTGTGATTGTCATATGAACATCTGAGTATGAATTTGAGAGTTCTAGTGTACAAGAAATCTGAAACTTCTGGAAAAGTTGTATATTTGTCCAGTAACAGCTTGCTAAAAAGTGGGGAAAGATGTTTGTACAAAAGAGTGATTTTGAGTCAGTGTATGGTGTTTTCTGGATAACATTATTTTCTGAAAGTGTGAAGACTTTCAGAGATAGTTAGGAATCTGAAATCTGGTGTTTTGTGGTGGATTTGCCAAATACCACGGTAGAGTTTCTGGATCCTTTTTTACCTTAGTGTCTCATCTTTTGCTGGCTTTTCCTCTCATTGCTCTAGAACTTCTCCTTTATTAGTAGGTTTTTAGTTTTTTTAGTTTTTTTACAGTGAAGTCCTCTTAGGTGTCATTGCTCATGATAAAAAGCTGCAATTTGTATAAATAAATACACTTTAAATGGAACTCATTCTTCAGCTCTTACTAAATGACAAGCGGTGGCCTTCAGTGTTTTCTCTGTTACATCATTTATTTAGTGCTGCTGAATGTGTCAGAGCACCCAGTCAGACGTGCCACAGCCGCGCCGGTGAGGTGACGCTGTCCCGGGGCCCGCCATGTGTGTGACATCACATTTTGTTGTGGAAAGAAAGCGCTCTACCAGCCAGCAGACTGTGCTCACTGTCTGCCACTCTGTGACTTCACAGCCTGTGCGTCTGAGCTGGGAGATTTACAGAAGCACATTAACTGCATGAGACACCAATGTCAGCATGCTGATTGTCTCTCCTTCCATTCACAACCAGAGGCTGTTTCACACATACTGCACAGGAGGACAGTTTGGTGGAAAATTATTGCCAGTGTTGCCGTCAGTCCTGTGCCTTTACTCTTCCTGCCTGTGTTTAATAACTCACAGATCATAGCTCTTTATTTGGAGCATCAGTCTGCTGTAGTATACTTTAGTCCAGTTTTCCATTTTAGGCCTTCGCCTTCCTTTATTAGACATAATTCTTAGAAGAACATTTTTTTTCTCTTTGTAAACATTTTCTAAACTAAACCAGCGTTTATAATATGATGATCCATTGCTGATATTTCAGCAGCACCAGTAAATTTTTTCCAAAAAAACCAGGGGATGAGGTATACATAACTCGTCCGTTTGGGATTAAGGAGGTCTTCCCTTTCCTGGTAGCAATCATTTAAATAAGTTTTAAGTAGAAGGTGGCGGCCAAAATGTAGGCCACCTCTGAAAAAGATAATGTGAGGGGTTACAAGGTTCCAGCTCTCATCCACTACATCTTCGTGAAGGTTGGCAGAAGTATGGATTCATGCAGAGCATGTCAATCTGAGATGTGAGCAAGGTCCTGTGTTGCCTCATCTTTTCACCTCTCTGATTATCATGTTTCAGATCCTGTATGGCAGCAGCTGTCACAGCTGGACAAGCTTTACTCCCTTTTATCTTTACTTTTTGGTCATGTGCTCGTTTTCGATCTCTAGTATGTTGGAGAACATGTGAACCTCTTTTCTTGGAAAATGTAGCATATTCATATATGCATTTGTTGATATATATATAGTTTATAAAAAAAATACAAAATGATCACATACAAGTGAAGTGCTGAGCCCTGATATAATGTCCTGTATCTCCAGATGAAAAAAAGCCCGTCAGTGAGGCTGTGGCTGAGTATCTGGAAGGACGAAAGAAGTATGAAGATCTCAGGAAACAAAAGCGTAAAAAAGGATCAAACAGAGAAGAACAGGTACGAGAAATCAGTAAATTTTTTCATGATTTTTTATATGTTGAAATGGTTTCAGCAGGCAGACAGACTGTCCTTGGTAACAATACCACATGTGCTGCACGTCTTTTCTTTTTGCTCTGCAGACACTGGCCCTCCTTGATCGCTTCAAGTCCAAGCTGTCGTCAGCCATCACTGAAGAGCCAGAGGAAGATGTAGAGGAGTTGGCAGAGGATGATGACAAAGGATGGTCAGTGAGCCTGATTACTTGTAACATAAATGTGTGCACATTTTCCACTTTATACTTTTTTATAGCAGCCATTCATTTTCCACTTAATTGACAGCCAGCCTCCGTTCAGTTAGATTCAAGTTGGGTGTTCCAGTTTTTTTTTTTTAAACTTGTCTTACAGCAACTGATATTTTTTGCTCATGAACATCTGAAGTACTTCGTAGCGTGAAAAACTATTCTATGCTCAGTTTTGAGGTTCTGAAGGAGCCTTTTAAAGTAACCTTTCATGAAGGTTTTGATTATCATCAGAGTTATCTCCACTTGGGATTTTTAACATAATTTTCGAATGACATGCCTGCATAACAAGCTGAATTTATGTCAAACATATTAATGTGTATCAGCTCGCAAGTATCAGATGAAAAATACACAACAAATCAAACTCCACTGTAGGAAATATAGGAACCTTTTCTTTTCTTTTTGGTTGTGTTTTTTTGGAGTATTGACCTGAGTCTGCTGCTTTGTGTTTTCTACCACATCGTTGGAATAAAGCTTTAAGATTTACAGAGTTTTAGTTTAATTTGATAGACCTTTTTAGTACTAAGCCATACAAAGCTAAATAACTGATGGACACCACTTTGTTAAATAGTTGACATTTAAAGCAGTTTGGTTTGTTTGAAGCAGAGTTGTATGAGGCTGCTACTCTATCTGTTACCTGTGATAGATCACAGCCCCATTTTGGAGAAGCACGCTGGAGAACTGGCACTGAAGAATTATTATGTACGGGGGTGGCTACAAAAATGGTATTTCAGACGAGCCCGTCTAAAAAAAATCTCTGTTTTAGTGTGTGCTATATGTAGAATATTTAAACCACTTAACTTGATATCAGTCAGCTTTTTCTACCTCTGACAGAAACAGATTAATGCACTGTCAGCGGCACGTGGACATGCTAAGAATATGATAAGTAAGTTCTGTAATTTAGAGAATGTAGTACCAAACGAATTGGCTGTCTGATAGAAAAGTAAAGTGGTGAAAATATTCTAAATTTAGCTTACACTTAAAGCTGATACTGCTTTTTTTAGGCTTCTAAAATACATAGTGCTGTTGGCCGTGTACACCGCAGTGTGTTGCTTTGCTTCTGTGCCAGAAAAAAAGCCCAACCATTACTTTAAGGCCCCAAAATAGGACTAACCTGTTTGTAGAGAGTCATGACAAAAATCCCAAACTATCTTAAATAAAGTAGCACCAAGTTAAACTTACACAGATTATTTATACTGCTGCTGCAATATTGGCACAGATGTTGCTGCTTCCTTAGAGTCTAGCATGTGTTACAATTATTGTAATTTCAGACGCGTTTATATTATTTTTGCCGTATTTCATGATGAATTTGAAGCGTATAAAAGCCTGTGTCCCCTGGACAAACAGTACAGAAGATTACTAGAGTCAGAATAAAATACCTCCTGTGTAAGCAGTCTCACTTTAGCTCTAAATCACAGACACCATTAGCTGTAGCAAATATTAGTAGCCGCACAGAAGAGCACGTGAGCCACACCACAGTCCTGACTGCTCCTGGAGACCTCAACCACACTGTTGTGTGGATGGTGAACTCCAAGCGTGACAGGTTGGCACAAGAAGGGACTTTTCATTAGCTTCTGTTGGATGTACATGGTTTTACTCCATATTATTTATGTTGATAACTTCACACACTCTGGATCCTAACAGGTCGGAAAAGAGACCATTCATTATGAAAACTGGAGCAGTGCAACTGTAAATGTTCAAATGCTGCAGTAGGTCCATGGATGATAAACTTCATCTTGATAAATGTGTGTTAAAGTTCAAGTTGTATGCATGTGTGTGTGTCAAGTTGGGATTTCAACCCGCAGCCACCAGATTGGCCATCAGGAAATCAGCCCTGACGCTGTGTTTTCCTCTCATATTCTGTTTTTCACCAAAGATCTCAAAGTCTAACTACACAGAGTAGAGGTTTGAAATGAATACCATGTGTTTGAATTTGAGCAAAGTGTCTGTGTGTGAGAGATTTAGAATAACAAAATCTGTAGTTGCTATTAGTCTCGAGAAGCCCCCTTGAAGTGCAGCCTGTCTGTGCGTCTGTGTGTGGGGGCCCTAATGAATTTGAGAGAAGCCTTGGCTGGCGATGGGAGCCTCTCCGAGCCTTAGACACCTCACTGTGACACCCCCGCCAGGTATGGCAAGGAGGCAGGGACAGGGGCAGTAGCATAGCAGTCCTAGAAAAACACCAGTGGGAAGTCTGTGCCACTCTAGGAGCACTGTGAACAGAATGTGGGTTACAACAGGTCAGACATTGGAAGTCAAGTCTGGGCCAGAGGAGGTAAACTATTCCATCTGTGTCTGTGTCTACAAATTCTGACTCCTACTGCAGCCCCCCCCCTCCCTTTCCTTCGGTCTCCGCTAACACACACAAGCTCCCAGAGTCCACATTCTTAATGCAAAGAGCCCAGCGGTGCTCTCACATCTCCCCTGCTCTACCTTTAACTCCCACCCCCTACTAGAGCACAGAAAAAAAAAACTTGAAGAAAAATAAATTGAGGAAAGGCTTCTGTAGCCTCGTATCATGGCAGCACAGAGTGTGGTTTTGATAAGCCCTGAACGCTAGGTTTCCACATCACGTTTCAGGGCTGTACGACTCTGAGGCTGTACAACCGGGGGGCTGTCATCACTGAGACTGCTAGACAAATTATCAGAGGCGGCCTGCTCACACAGCAGGAGTCCTCAGGGTCTGCCAGAGTCTAGCCATGACATTCTAGATGAGCTGTCACAACTCCTGCCGATTTCAAATGAACACAGAGAGCATACACACACATAGACTGACACACAAATACACCTCGCCAAGCCAGAAGCAGTCGCAATCCGCAATCTACGCACTCAACACGAGGCATCCACAAAAAAGTTGAAAACCTACTACGGACACTAAGCAGTTTTCACATTTACATACTGTTGTGTAAATAGATTTAAATAGATGAAGATACATTCATGTCAATGGCCAGACCCCCACAAAGCAATAAATAACATTTCATTTATGTGCTTTTCTATGACACAGTTACAAAGGGATTTATACTTAATGATCAATAAAGATTTTGTATCAAATATATCACAAAATTTAGAAAGTAAACAGAAGAAAGTCTATAAATGAGGGAATATATATATATATATTAAAAAAAAATCAAAGACAAGATCAAATGACAATGAATAAAATACTTATACAGATAAACAGATAGCTTTTGACATTTATCTTATGTTGTTTTTATATGTAAATGTAAACGCATCAGGTAACCTACATTATTAATTGCTTTTTTTTTATTTGCAACGTCTGAAATGCTCATGATGTTTCTTACAAAATGAT
>JAPTYQ010000005.1:33945452-33960803 GCA_029814465.1 Ostorhinchus cyanosoma
ATATATATGAAAACTAAATATGACTTCATTCACATATTTGAAAAGAAGGACGAAAGGGATGAAACAGAATTTATAACATTTATAAAACCTAAAAAAAACTTGATATGATTTCACTAACTGGTCGGTATTGGAATGATTCTAGTACAAATTGTTTGTGTGATAGCCATGCACTTTTGTGATTTTCATATGTTTTGATAAGGTTTCGGTCATTTAAATATAATTTACTGTGAATTATGGATTCATTCAGTGGTACATTTATTAAAATGAACTTTTCTACTAAACACAACAGGTACGCAAGCATAAAAGTACATAAAGACAAGGTGTTAGGGAAAAAAGAGAATGTATGGAAAAAGTCTGGAATTCTTCTTTGGATAAAAAGCAAACACCCTGAACAGTCTGTGTGACCTGAGCTTAACATGTCTGTATAAATGTTTCCCACACGCAGCAATAAGAACTATGGAGGTTTGGACTAAATGACAAAATGAAGCCAATCAGCATGTATTAAGTTGTGTACAATGTCAAACTGTCAAATTGTCCTGTCTTCAAAACCGACCAGAATGCATTTAAATCTACATTAATCAATATTATCATGAATGGGTTGAGTGACAGTATATAATTAGAGAGAGGCTACTTATTATAATCAGCTACAGATGATTTTGTTGCTGTACAAGTTCAGATTTGGCATCTTTGTCCACCCTGTCTTCAGCAGCTAGTGTCTCTTATTTTTAGTGAAAAAGCTCTAATAAACAGACTGCACAGTGCTTAAACACCATAGCGTCATCTGACAGACAAATTTAGCATTTAAAGTGTCATGAAGCAACTAAAAAAAAAAACATATAAAGACTGAAATAGAACTTTAAGCAGAATTGGTAAAAGTATATATTTTCTTTACTCAGGTAGAACCGGTCAAACTTGACTTAAATAAAAGTGAAAGAGTACAGGCTCTAAATATAAAAGGCTCCTCTTTTGGTCTTCGAACTGTGTCTGTTATGATTGTATTGATGGATCCAACATGGGCTCATCTCTTCTGTGTTAATTGTTTCATATGTTTATGTTGAAATCAATCTTGATGTTGGGAAGACCTGCTATGATAATTCCCTGCACATGTATTAAAACTAAAAAAGTACCTGTTTTGAGAATGTGAGGAGTAGAAAGTATAGAAATATGGGCTGAAATGCAAGAAAAACAGTCAGAAAAGTACTAAAACACACATACCTGAAAACTCGACTTAAGTACTAGAGCAACATATCATAGTCTACACCTTTAACTACAAGTGCTAATCCTAATGGGGCTTCCATTATTCACTAAAATGTTAACCCATTTTCAGGTTTACCATATTATTATCATTACCTTATTATGTCAATAATATGTCAGCTGATTCAATGCAGCATTAATGCTTGTAGGTGAGTGCATTTTTTCATCATGATGAATGCTGCTCTTAATCAAAATGCAAATATTGGAGCAAATGAGTCAAGTTTAATCGTAGTTTGAGCATATTAAATAGTGAATTAACTACTAATAGTTACTAAATAAGCACAGTTTGGCTAACAGAGCATATTAAAACATTATCAGGTCTTTATCTGGTTGCATTTGTTGAATCTTTTTACGATGATCTGCATGATTTAATGTTTTGGTGCATTTTGATTTTTGGGTGATAAGTTTGTATGAAACAGCTCAAAGAGAAAGAGTCTGGGCTTATAGATAAAAGTTCCACAGGGCAGTGATTTAGTGGATCCTGCACCGCTGTTCTTTGAACTCTCTCCACCTCTCTCCACCTGATTTAGGATGGGCCATGTTCTGCAGTTTGACGAGCAAACCAGAAAAGTCAAGGACGCCAACATGCAGGACGAGGACACTTTCGAGATCTACGACCCACGCAACCCTGTCAATAAACGAAGGAGAGAGGAGAGCAAGAAGATCATGAAGGAGAAGAAGGCCAAGAGGTGAAGTCACAGGGTCAGAGGTCAGAGCCCATCCAAACCATGTGACTGAACATGTGATCATACAGCATCCTGCCAGTTCACTTCTCCTCCACTTTGAACCCATCACCCTGCTTTTCAACAGTTTTCTGGCTCCAACATCTGGATTGAGGACACGTACCATCCCTTTAATCTGATGGAAAGTCTTCTCCATGTGGTACAGCTGCATTCAAACAGCACTCCGCTCCTCATCAAGATTAAAACTGTGGTTTATAGAAACAATAAAAGTCATCATTTAATTTTATATTGTGTCATTATCTCTTTCATGGCATTTGTTAAAGCTTTTATTGTTTGTGGTGTCTAGACCATAAATGTAACAGTTACATTTTCCAGAAAAATAAATAAATGACATTTGTAAACAAGTTTAAATTATTCAGACACTCTTTTCTCTTAGTGTGTCAGTTGTATCCAAGCTCAGCTTTGTACTTTACTAAACTATCATCACTTTACACCATAAATGACAAATGTAAGTTATTTATTTAGTCTGCATGGACACAAACTAGAACACAGCTCCTAATCAGAGACATTGCATAACAAACCGAGAACTGCATTTTCAAAAGTCAAACAAACTGTTCTCTTCAGGCGTCTTCCTCAGATAAATGGAACCAAATTTTCCTCAGCACACACTAATGGACAATGGAAACATGTCTGTCCAGTACCTGAGGCGTTTAGCACTGTGCATCTTCTTCACATATTCACACATCAGTTGCGACAGAGCTGCCACCAGGGACGAGTTTCAGTGTTCCACTCACTCAATGCTCAGTCTCAGATAATATGTGAAGGATCCAGGGCTTGAACCTCCTGTCAGTGTGCAGTCTGTGGAAGCCCCACTGTACGCCACTGGGCAACAGACACCCCACATCCACACTCTTACCTTAAATTCTATATTTACTGCCAAGAAGGTTATGTTTTCATTGGGGTTTGATGTTTTTAGCAAGATAACGCAAAAAGTTACAGATGGATTTTGATGAAATTTCCAGGAAATGTTTATACTTGTACAAAGGAAAAAATGTAATGTAATGTAATCATATACATTTTGGTGGTGATTGGAGGGGGGGGGGCTGATCTGCCTTGGTGGAGCTCTGCGCTCTCCAAGTGTTTTTGTAGTTCATAATGTTTTTCACTATAGTTATAATTCATTAGACAATGTGTTATTGTATTAGATTTGCTCCAAACATCAAATGAAGCTGTTTATTGAAACAAATGGTTCTGATCATTGTGATCATTAGACTATTACAAAATTTTCCAAAGCAAAACAATAGACCCATTTACAGTCCCAAGAACAGCCTGAACTTCATGATTAAATTTGTAGAAAAAGCAACTTTCACCGTCTTATCATTCCAATGTGAGGATTTTTTTCAAGACGCTGCATATTGCATAACAGGATAAAAGCCATATAATCTCACATTAGCCCTTTTCCTGTCTGCATCTCTATTGTCACTAATACATAAAGATAAAAGTACACAACCTCTGCACTACCTTCAGCTTTGATTGTCAGAGCCAGTTTTTCTGTCAGAACAATAATAATAAGAAATATCTAAGCAAAAATAATATGGGTTCAACATTGTTTGGTGGTTGGATTTGAACATATTGACTCTCATCAGATAATTTGTAATTTAATATAGTGAATTAGGTCATAAATGGTGAAGGGCAGGAGCTTCTGCATCCGTTGGGGAGGAAATGCACTAAAATACAGAATAAGAATTTACAAGAGGAATCACAAAATGGTATTTAAGTACTATAAATATGTACAAAAGGCAGTTATTGAAAAACCTGGTGTGTCTTTATTTCTGATCCTGCTTTTGCTACTTTAAAAAAATCATAGCGGATATGCCCGAGTGGAAACCAGTGATGGACTAACCGCCCTGCTGCATCTGTCACTCTGTCCTGCTCAGGTCACCACCCGACCGGTCAGAGCTTGTAAAAAGGAACTGTTTAAACCAAAGACTTTACCTCACTTTGGTGGTTTTTGGGGTAAATGGTCTGCCACTGCCATGTGAGCAACCAGGAGCTGCCAGCGCACTATTTTTTACTGCACTTCTGGGATTACGCTTAAATTTTCATAAGGAACAGGAAGGAGAGTTAATGTTACATTATGAGCCCAGCTCGGCCCAAGCTGCTGCAAATCTAAAACAGGTGATACAGTCGTCTAAACTGCATATGTGGGCTTCTGGGTCCAGGTCAGGTTAAATGTGCCACTAACTAGAAGTTTTGATATTAATCTTTCCTTTCCTTTCCTTTCATGAAGATGTACAGAGACCATGATAGTTCAGATAAATCTTACTTTACAAGGACACTACTTTCCATCTAAATCAATATTTATGTTTAATGGGAAGATCAGAGAAAAGGAAAAGACAGTGTAATTCCCTTCAGAACCACCAGGAGAATACGTGACATCCCCTGGTGTCACTGTGCCAGGCTCGAAGCAGGAAATACCACTCTTTGCTGCTGGTCACGTGACAGCCGGGGATAAGATGGAATGGTAATAGCATTATCATGCTATTCCACAACCACTACTGCCCCGCTCCTTCTGCCCTTGTGGGTGCAGGCTAAATATAACCAACTAATCCCTGCCATCTCTTAGAAAAGCAACAAACACTTCCTTTAATTGCAGGGATACTTCTTTTCTCTTCTTTGATTCTGTAAACCTAGATCTTAAATAAATGGAGTTTTCATGTGTTCACTCGTACACTTTCCAGGTTTAGATCATTCTTTTTCTTGCCGTGAATCATACGTTGCATTGGTGTACGAGCAGCAGAGATGACATGCGGTGGAATGGTCCATGTGCCTGACCCCTGAACTGTACCTATGAGCCCCCCTCCTCCACTGCTAATTCCCCAGGGTGTGATGGACAGCATGGGAGGAAGAAGCATGCTCAGGAAGTTAGCGTTTGTTCATAGGAGGTATATTGATGAGTTTGCAAGATCAAAGTCAAGATGGTTTGGACAGGCACAGCAGATTTTCATGGTTAATGGCTGGTTGTACCCGGACGTCCAAGGACAGATCAGAGGGTTCATTTGTCTCCGTTGCAGGTGGCCTCAGTGCCTACCAGCTTTTCGTCTCTACAAGTGGAAAGACTGTTAGCATAAACTGGATCAGGGCCCCCTCTCCTTTAATATGCTTTACTTGGATAATTCCTTTATGTCCATGATCATATTTCAGAGCTACTTTATTGGATTTTTTTTTTTTTTTTTTTTTTTGGCCAAGCCTCTCTCTTCCTCATTACACAACTTCTTCTCGTTTTTCCCCTCTTTCAAATATTCCCTAAAATGTGTTTCTTGTATTACACCTGAACATAACAAGCATGCACCTTTATTAGAGCATACTGAGATAAAAAAAAAAAAAAAAAAAAAAAACACAACGCTGCCTTTGTTTGGCAGTGACACTCCACTTTGAGGCCTTCATTTTCTTGGATCACAGGTAAGGCTACTTAGGATATATATCTGTCAAAGGGGGTAAACTTGTTCAATATGACAAGGATTTACAACCCAATTCCAAAAAAAAGTAGGAACACTAAAATTAAATAAAAGCAGAATAACACAAATTGTAAATCTCATAAACCTACAGTTGAAAGTAGGAAACAAATGCAATGTTTAAGCTAAGAAAATGAAGGAAAAAAAGGTTATCATGACTTTTACAACAACAACACATCTCCAAAATGTTGGAACAGGCTATGTTTACCATTGTGTAGCATCCCCTCCTCTAATGAGCCCATCACTGTCTGGAAACTGAGGAGACCGGTTGCTGGAGTTTTAAGGGAGGAATGTTCTTTTGATTTTGTCTGATACAGGATTCAAGCTGCTCAACAGTCTACTTGATGTTTTTTTTTTTTTTCATTTTTTGATGCACCAAATGTTGGTGTAAAGTCTTGACTGCAGGCAAAACTACGCCAATGTAATAGATGCAGTATCAAGTAAGATGTCTGTCCCTGATGTTATAGCACAAATAGAGTATTTATACATTTGTTTTCATTAGTGGATAGAGACAAAAAAACAAACAACATTTCTTTGCATTCGCTGCAGGAGATTTAGTTAAAATACACAAATTCAATAGATGCCGTCCATATTATTTGGAATTAAAGCTTTGACGTCTGCAATTTCAGTCTTTGATTGACAGATCTGTGTGACACCTTTCTCAGCAGCTGAATCAGCATAACAGTTTGGATTTTTTTTTTTTTTTTTTGTGCCTGACGGACCATTTTAACACATCACTAAGCTAGTTCTTAGCATTAGCTCACCTCTGACCCCTTGGGCTCCCTTAGGTCTGGCCTTTTCCCCCCATATGTTCACTTCTGGCTCCAAAAAGCAAACATGGCAATGGAAAAATGACAAACTACTGGCTTCAGAAACAGTCTATGGTTATACATTGTTGCTGCTGTAGATGAACAGAAGTGAGAATTCAAGACACAAGAATAATGATTTCCATCGAAAAAACATCTTGAGTCTGCTGCAGAAATCAGTGGACTCGATGTTACTATAGATTTAAGACAGACATTATTGTTTAAATGGTGCCAGAAGACCAAGCATGTGCCTTTGATAAGAACCAAAATACTGACACTACTCTTTGGCTACTTGTATTCAGAGGCGATACAAGTAGACCAAGAGATACCAGTTAGAAGACAAGGATGAGGTAGTATCAGTAGTTTAATAACACTTTCATTCCTCTGTGACTGAGGTCCAACATGAGGTCCACGTTAGGCCTACATGTGAAACTTCCAATACCACAGCAATTGGATTAGACTGGTAAGAAATGAAAACTATTTCTGTCATAGAAAGAAACCAGTGTAAACAATAAATTAGGTCCAGGACCACAATTAAAACTGAGGGTAGAATCAAAAAAAGAAAACCTCAGACATACTTTAAGTCAGACTAAAGAGAATGTTTGGCACTGAGTAACATGGAAGGTGGTTGTTACCCAATCTCATTGTATTTCCATTTAAGGTCTGGGTCACTTTTATTACATATTGTGTGACATTACAAGGAAAAACTTTTATTCTTTAAACATAATAATGACATTTGTTGAAAGCTTGCAAACACTTGTACAACAAACAGGTAAAATTCCTAACCATCTAAAGCAGAGACTGGATTCTTTAAACTTTTAGGCAATGAAACTAAAGTCAGATTTATCATATGTCCTAAAGATAGACTGTATATGACAAGAAAGCACTTAAATTTGAAGCTAAAATGGTTCAGACTCTGCCTGTTGCTTGGCTCCATGAAGCCTATAGGTCATAAATATATTCAATTTATTCTATAGAGCTCTGGCAAAACTAAAAACTGACCGTGCACATCCAATAATTTCTTTCTACATGTTATTTTGGCAGCGGTGGGGGTGGGTCACACATGTACGAGCAACAACGAACAACAATCAAGCCCTGGGTTTCTGTGTTGAGAATCAAGTCCCTGCTAAAAGACACGTTTAAGACAAGTGTTCTGGTCAGACAAGTAATGAGTCAAAGGATACAAACCTCTG
The DNA here is from genome assembly GCA_029814465.1 of Ostorhinchus cyanosoma. Lineage (NCBI taxonomy): Eukaryota > Metazoa > Chordata > Actinopteri > Kurtiformes > Apogonidae > Ostorhinchus > Ostorhinchus cyanosoma. The sequence continues at coordinate 33,952,904 of JAPTYQ010000005.1, forward strand.
ATGATCTATATTTCATGAAAAGCAAAGCCATCACTTACAAACCTCCAAAAGAAACCACTCGAGTGGAGACCCCGCCTCCACTTCCTGCATCAGCCTTTGAACGGCCTGGACCTTCCATCCCATTCTTCCCCTTCTACCATCATCTCTCCCATGACATCTGGCTTTACTGCCACCCCTTGTTCTTGGAGTTTTCTAGTCTTATTCATATTTCATTTTTCTCATTCATTTTTGTGTTCTGGACGATCAAACCTTCATTTAACAAGATTTTAAGAAATTGTAGAAGGTGTGTATAATTCCCTCTTCAAACTTTCAAAGTGTCTTTAAATCAAATAAAATGTTTTTCCTGACATCTTGACTAGTACATATGTTCAATGAATTGCAGAAACAACATGATTCCAAACGGTTCCAAAGAGCCAACATGGTGACAGCCTAAATGTTAATTCATGGCTTCATAAAGAAGATGAAAAAACACAGGTTCAATCTACCTGTTAACACCCACTCAACATGTTTTGATGTTGTATTGCCGCTATTTGTCCTATTTGTCCTTATGTCTAGAAAGTACAGATTTTAAGCAGACATTTCATGCCTCCAAACGTATTTGCTCTTGTGTGATTTCAGAGGATTTCACGTGTGTTTGCATGTCAGGTTGTGCAGGGTGTTCGCCCAGTCGAAAACACAAGTCAAAGAAGTTATCTGTAAACACATAAGTCATGCATATTCAGGTCAGTAAGTGAAGTTTTGGCTTAGATTGCACACAGATGCTGCTTTGTAGAAATCAACATACAGATTACCTGTCTTACCTGACTCTCTAAAGGTCTTGACCAAGGCCACTGACCCGATCCTCAGGCGAAGTGAGAAATATTTGAACTGGTTCAGGCAGGATCCCAGTCATGGCAATGGTGTTCAGAGACAGCACCTAAGGCTATAGGTCAGTCTTCTGTCGATATACAGTATGATGGATGGAAGTTTTATTGTCAAAGCGATCACAAGCATAATCTAGGTCAGTCACGGTCTTAAAAATTATCAGGTTCTTTCTAAACATTTGATGTCAGATTGTGGTCGAATTGGACCTTCTGTATTCTATAGCTGACGTCTTCCTGACCAAAGTCACAAAACCTCCACTTACAAATTACAGAAATTCTCAACCCCTACCATGTTTTCATCCAACCAGGCTGCAGGGAATGCATGTGTTGCTCTACTGTAACTCTGACGTCCCCTGTTGCATGTTCATCAACAGACAGACTCCAAAATGCAAATGAGGTTCTGATGAATTGTGGACTCTTTTGAGAGAAAAGGCCATGTATTTGTAGTGAATATTTCTTTCCTGTCCACCTTTGACCTCTTGGACAGTCTGAAATAGTATCTTAAGTTTCTAACCTTTGAAGTTCCAGGTAAAGAAGGTGGAAGGTATTCAGAGACAGGAAACACATGTTTAGTTATTCCCTATTGGGTACTAGAGGACAAGCTTAGGCCACATTTGTTGTTGCTAATGTAGGTTTGTCTTCACTTTTTTTTTTTTTTTTTTGTCAGTTTCAGGTGACACAGTTGTGTTTGTATCTTTGAGATCATATTTTACATTTTTCCTCCCACAGTCACCTCATATCAACAATATACCATTAAATACCATTATATAGTATAGTAGATTTAGATATAATATAGAAAATACAGGCTATAGACTTCATATGTTTTCAAACCTTAACTGTAACTGGATGTCCACATATTCCAGGTCTGAAGTCGTTTACTTCCTGAATCCCTTCAATCTCAGATCCTTTAATATACTTCCTTGCTGGCAGATACTTTGTCTTCACAGCTCCTTTTTCACTGTAAAGAAAAGCACATCTAACACACATCATAAAATAGGAAGATTCATTTCTGGATAAAACATTTTGTTATCTTACAACATAATAACAAGTAACTAAAAGAACTGATCTTAGTACAGCATCAAGGTGGCAGCCCAACCTGAAATGCGCTTTTACTGTATGTCATCACTACGCCCGTGTATTATAAAAACATTCACCTTTTCCTTGTCAAGAGTGAAGGACACGCAGGCTATGAAACAGAGATAGAAGCAGCATTACAATGTAACCGAACACAGTAATAGCCATGATTTCTATACTGTGACTACAGCCCCATTATCATTTGTCCTCATTAGCGTTCTGTCATTTATTAGTTGTAGGCAGTTGGAGCATAAGAGGCTAAATCACTACATAATTCATCCTTGATGGATTTCATAATGTTCTGGGGAAAGGATGTCCTTAAATATGCTTTACGTAAAGTATGCAGCTCAGCATCACCATCTACCCAAATGAAGACACACACAGAGATACACAATATTATTCAGACTCATCCACAACACAGCCAACACTCTTGGCTTTCCTCCACTAGTCTAAGTGATTGGCTATTGATTCTTTATACACTTAATCCACTTACCTGCTGTCTTTCATGCTGACAGAGGAGAGTGTAACAGAGGAGCATCCCCTAAAGGTGACCTGCTTACCTGGGTAACCACAACACACACAGGAAGAGTTAAGGCCTCCGTTGAAGAAATGTGGAATTATCTTCAGAAACATGCTGCTCTGGGCGGCAAGGTGGTGAAGTGGTTTGCACTGCCGACCTGTAGCATGAAGGTCCTAAGTTTGAGGCGTTTACACGTTCTCCTCATATGTGTGTGGGTCTATAATCACTCTGGTTTCCTTCCACAGTACAATGATTATAAGGTAACTTGTCACTCTAAAATCACCCATAGGTGTGATTGTGAGAGTGATTGGATGTTCATGTCCATGTGTCAGCCCTGTGATGAACTGGGGAAATGTCCCAGGTTTACCCCACATTCATGTGGTATCATGTGGGGTAGGCTCCGCCCCCCCCTGTGAACCCCCTGAGGATCAAGTGATTATGAAATGTTACAGAAATGAACATGCTACCATGACCGATCTTTGACATTGAAGTCAGAGGTTCTGCATCCATCAATTTACAGAATACACCCTTCACAAGTTTTTAAAGGTGTTAAATTTAACAGTTGTTCAGTCTTGGGCTGTCTTTATAAATTTTCACAGAACAAGTTCTGACAATTTTTATTAACGTTTTTGTGTCTTTTAAGTTTTAAGTAAAAAGCAGCACATTGCAGACCTCACCTTTACTATGATCATCACTTCTAGGAATGAAGGGACATGTATAAATCAACTGTCTCCTATTCTGTAACAAGTAGGAGAAATCAGGTTGTAACTCTTGTTCTCTGCTGCTCAGTGTCGTTCCAAGCAAAGAATTTCAAACTGCAAGTATTCTGCATATCAGGACCCCTACCACTTTAATTAGGAGACCAAACACATCAAGTCCTCACACATCTTTACCATTAATCTCCTCCTCTTTTTTTGTCAACTGATGCCAGAAATGAGTGTAGCTGAGTCTGAGATCAGACTGATATCCACACAAACAAAGGTCTGGCTCCATATACTATCATTCTAGAATAAGACAAAAACCTCTTCTGTTGTCATACTCTTTTGGTCTTGATCCTCACTAAGCACAGAGCGCAGTCACTGCTTTGGCAAAACTGTGCTGTAGAAGAAGCTGTTTTGGTCAAATATTTGCATGTGGAGAATGTCACACAAAAACACTAATATGTACATTATGGGCTGTTCATCTCTGTATGTCAGCCCTGTGATGAACTGCTGACTCATCCAGGGTGTACCCCACCATCACCCATAGGTAGCTGGGATAGGTTCCAGCACCCCCCAACACCCTAGTGAGAATAAAGCAGGTTCAGAAGACAAATGAATGAATGAATGAGTGAATGAATGAATGAATGAATGAATGAACGAACGAACAGAATGTCTTTGGTAAAACCAACCATTTTCAGCCTGTAGTTGCAGCTTGGAGGTTGTTGTTGTTCTGTCCCTTTGAAAACAGTAACACAAATCAATAGTGATGCGTGCACACAGAAGTGAGAGTCCTGACTGAAACTGTCATCCTATTTGATCATTAGTCCATCAAACTGAATACTTGGTGCTGCATCCAGTGTTACTATAATCACAAAGGACTTAATTGTAATTCATTAATTAGTCCCAGTTAAAGGCTTTTTATTGGATTCAGAGGTTATCGTGTTAAGTTCTAAATTACTCTTTTGCTCAATTGTATTCTCCTTAATGAAAATTTAAAGGCTTGAACCCTGGTCTTCTCCATATCCCTCCATAAATTTTTAGGAAAATCACAACAGTGTTTTTTTGACAGACAAGAGTGATCATATAACATCTGTTGCAGAAGTACTGAATGAATGAATGTAAAACTCTAACTGTTGGTTTAATGATACATGGCAAAAAAATGTAATTAGATATAACCCCAGTTCTCTCTGTATGAGTAATAATCTGAAGTCATTTTCTCTCAGACATACCCTGGATTTTAAGACTTAAGTGTTTCTGGCTTAGTGAAGACAACACACAAAATGTTCCTGTGGTTTTTGCACATGCACCATACGCACACTAGTGTGTAGTGGTTTCACAGTTGATAAAGTAAGTGTAGAACTGGCATAAATCAGCTATGAAAGAGGCTGTGGTGCACAGCTGAAGAATTTCTCTTCACATGTTTGAAGGTGTGAGGTAAAAAAACACATCCTCCTAGTGTATATGATGGGATGGCTGTTGCCCTCTCCTGTGCAGCTTGCACCCCTCAGGGCTTTGATCTCATCCTGGCAGTTCAGTCGTGGCCTCAGCTGAAGGAAGGAGCAGCAGGGCTTAACAGGACAGAGCCCAAACAGACCCTAGTAGATAGCAGGTGCTGGAGCCGTGACCTTCCCATCCCAGGCCAGCATTCCTGCTTGTCAGACCCCCTGGGTCTGTGCATGCACTGTCTCCAGTCACACCATCTGGAGCCTTTTGCCCTGCTGCACCATGTTCAAGCAGTAGAGTGCCTGAAGTGCTACAAGCACTCATCGATGACACCGCAGTACCACAGCAGCTTTGATTAACAAAGATAAACCCTAGAAAGCTATGTTGTTTGTCACTATGCTAATCCTCACACCTCTCAGCTGGAGCAAAAAAATACAGCTGCTTTCTTTAACATCAGAGCGATGGTACACGGTGCCCAAAGGTTTTTGGGATTACCACCAGGAGGGAAATGATTGTCAGTCAAGGGACGTTAACGTATGGTTAAAATCTTTAAAGTTTGACTCATAAAATTCAATGTGTATGTATTTTGTGAATGTTTTTTTCTTTGTGATTGTTAGAGCTTTATTGTTGGCCCTATGTTGCATCACTTTTTCTAGCTTTTGGGGATATTTAGAAACTGATAAGCAACAGCAGTGGCTTCTCTCACTGTCAGTAGTTTCCATTTGAAGTGAAGAATCCTGGCATAGATGAAGAAATCTGGTCCCCATCCTGTCTACACCTCTTATCATCAGAAGCCCAAGTCGTGGCAACCTGATGCACTGGGAAATCACCTTGTCTTATATTGAGTTAAACACACAAGGCAACAGTGAAGGAGATTAATATTATCCCCTTCACCAGTAAAGTCAACATGGAGAAGTATCAAAAACAGTCAGAAACAGTACTTCTCTGTGGTCTTGTTTTTCTTTTAATTACGCTGACATCAACTCAGTGTGCATTTTACCCTGAAATCTGAAATCAGCAGTGCTGAAAGTACTTTGGCAACACAGATAAGCAATAAAGCTGCATGACAGCATGTATTGTGTTGAACTTACTTCATTGCCTCATTATTTGGAGGCCTCTTGGCCATGTGAGCACACCCAGTATCCAATGGAAGGTTTACCTCTGTCTTGGAAATCTGTCTTTGTATGTCCAGTGAGCGATCTACACCACATGTGTACACACAAGCACGTGCCAATGTTAAGCATGAAGCGTGTTTACAGCCACCTGAAGACTGTCAGGTCGTCTGCAAATACGGAATCCCTCAGCCTTCCCTTTTTTCGCTCTGTTGTCACCTTCAGCTCTGCAGGTTAGGGCTAATGTAATCACAGACCCCTGCAGACGGTCCAGCACGGGAGACAGAAGCTGGGCCAGACGTACAGGTATTCTAAACTGGTTACATTAGACCAAACAGGCCATCTGTCTCCCTCTGTAATTGGACACTGTGGATTAGAAGGAGACGGCGGCGTTTCCCAGCCAAGTGGGCTAGTTACTGTTTATTTGGAATTAATTACCAAGGAGAGTGGAAACCTCACAGCTCCCTAAGAGTGAATCCAGACACTTGAAGCCAGGATGAGAGGACGAAGGGCTTCATACCAACACTATGGCAACAGAGCTGGGACAGTGCAGAAAGGTGTTTCACACTAATTACTTAGAAAAGCAGCCACATGAACGCTTGATGTTTATTAAGCCTGAAGCTTGCAGCTTGAGTGTTAGACCTAGCTAGGTAAGAACAAAAGCTTTTACAAACCTCCTCCAATTCGGTCACCCTAAACTGAGGCAACGAATGAATGGATTTCTTCAGAGGTGGTAACGGGTATCCTGGTGTTATGCCATTAGCCGCTCTCACACTGTGGGTGCTTTCCAAGAGTTGAGTGGAAGGACAAGGGTATATATCTCCTAAAGCCTGTGAGAACAGACCATCCACCCTGGCACCAACACTTCTCATTTCATCTGCAGTGCATGTCAAGCTTTCCCCTTATAAAAAAGTTGTGCAGACATGTTTTGATGTGTTTTGACATGCAGGGAAAGAAATGAATCCATTAACACATAGTCTCTTTAAAAGCTGCTCTTTTATTGTATCTACTTAAAAAATGTTGGTGAAGGGCTGTATCACTGCATTTTTTTCACTATGCTAAATTTCAGTTTGCATGCAGTGAAATAAATGTACAGGTGGGACAATGCAATAAATTAGAATATAATTTACATTTGAAAAAAAAAATTAGTAACAGTGTACCAACATTAATACTGAATATAAAATATACGCAACTAATCACATGATGCTTTTCATTTCTCTTGCACTTTAGGTATAAGCAATGTGACATTCAAACATCCAAGTTCACAGCAATGAGTACCAGTTTGATTGATTTCACTTCGTTTCTTTTTCTGGAGGCTCTGAATCCCGCAGGCAGTTTTATTTCAACTGATTTCAAAAGCTTCTCTGCATCCATCGTCCCTCCCAATTGCCTCATTGATATCTGTCCATTGTCATACTGAAGGTGGCTACAAAAGAGTAGCAGCAGCAAATTAGAAATTAGTCATTAACAGCTCCGGTGAGATCCTTGCACTCTCCTTACATTGTCTCTTAGATTTCAAGGACTCCTACTGTAGCTCCATAACAACTGTGTGATGGAGATGTTTTATAGGTGTTCCCTTTCACAACCCCTACACCAGCAGGAAGGTCTTCTGGGTAAATGGGTCTTCTTTTTTTCTTTTACATGACATCACAAGACAGAGTACAACCAGGTGAGTATCCTTTTAAACAACAATAAACGGTTAATGAAAAATTCCCAGTGTGAGGTATAAACACAAACAAAACAATAACATGACCAGCATTTAGTAACAGAGATACTGACGAGGATATGATTTCATATTGTTTGGATCCAGCCTCACTTCTTAGCGCACTGGAAAGAGTTGAATGGAAGCACCCACTTGGTAGCACCAGAAGCCTGGGAAGGCTGTAACCCCTTGGAGCAGAGCAGGAGGAAAAGGAGAGGTAAGCACAGTACTTATGGGAATTAAAAAAAAAAAATCAAAGACAGGAAAAGCACCATTGAGTTTTTCACTGTTGTTCTCTGTCAGCAAGAGGAGTAGAAGAGGGAAAGAGGACAACTTTATCTGGAGGAGTGGAGGGGGGGGGGTTCTGTAGCCTGGATATGTGTGGTCTGGCAGCATATCCATGATGAATGCAATGTGTGTGTGTGTGTGTGTGTGTGTGTGTGTGTGTGTGTGTGTGTGTGTGTGTGTGTGTGTGTGTGTGTGTG
>JAPTYQ010000005.1:33970721-33981011 GCA_029814465.1 Ostorhinchus cyanosoma
GTGAAGTATAGAAAATCTACCCATCTGTGCTCAAAGTGAAATACAGTTTGGAGGAATAGCGCAAAGTATGGGGTAAAAGAATTTCAGTTGTAAGGCTGTCAAGAGGTGTTTTTCAAAGCTTTTATTACTGTAGTGATATATTAAACAACAGCACATGATTAGCTCAGCTGGTTATATGAAATGGGTACCTGATTAAACATAATTCTTAGGATTTGAAGCTGAGCGTAGCCTGAGACACACAGCAGACACAAATTAGATCATTTAGATCAACAATGCAAAGGCATGTTTATGACAGTGGAAGGCCATGTGTGCCTCCCCATCTAAGGAATAGGTCCTCTGGACTTGGAAATCCTTCCTCAGAAAAACCCACATGCTTATTCAGTCATGCTTCTACAAAATATTACAAACTCGTCCAGGCCACGCTTGACAACTGGGAAGAAACACTATTTATTGTTACATGAAACCCATTGCTTTTGGGCTAAAAGGTTTGGTTTAGTCATACTTGAGGCCATGGTCAGCATTTCACTGCGGTTTCAGATTGTGAATGTTTGACTTTGTAGGACAAGCACACTGGAAGAGTTGCTGTATCTGAGCACAGCACTGGTAAACCAGAAGCTATGCAGAGCAGCTCATTCACAGAAATTACACCATATTCATTACGCTGGCTAAAATATGGAAAATATACATATTGAATTTATTAGAGGTTGAATCTCTAGCTATAAAGTAATGATTTTGGAAAGCCATTGCAAATTATGATACTGGGTTTCCCCGCACTGCTCTTCAGCATTGGTGGAATTACGGGTTGGGGAAGATTTACAGAATGACACACACACAAGACCTGAAGTATTAAACATTTGAGAAGGTTAGAAATATCCAAAAAGAATTTAAACACCCACAGCACCTAAAACGCTCAGAGTATGTTCTTTTTTCTTTTTCAAAAGGCGGCTGACCACTGGAGCTTAGCTGAAGGTTGACACTGAACAGCCAGTAGTATGTGCTGAGAGAAAAATAAACCTTTACCATAAAAACTTGAGCAGCAGTGTTTGTAAAACAGTGGTTATGACTTTACACATGAAAAAGGAAAACGGGAAAGTGCTATACTCAAAATAGCTTAGAGTAATAATAAAGTATCTGACATGGCAACTGTTGAACTTCTTTTTTTGACAAACCACGTGCAATGCAAAGCCATTTCAAAGTTACGAAGCCCAGACCAGTGGTGCCATTCACTGACTTACCTCCAGCACAGGTGGCTGAGCATTCAGACCACGGCAGGTGGTGCCAGGAGAAGCCCACCTCATTGTCGCCACTTCCTGTGCGCTGGATCGGCACATTAAACTTGTAGCGTATCCCCAGGTTCTGCTCTTGAAGAAGCACCTGCAGATGAAACACAAAACAAGAGTCAAGCTAGAGAGAAAGAAATACTATTAATAGCAAGAAAACAGTGAAGGTACCTACAGTTTTATGTGAGTATGAAAAAAGCACTGGGATATAATCGTTTATCTTCAATGCACTCTGAGGTGTCTGTGTCAGTGTGGAGTTTGTACTGGACAGAGAGAAAGACCGAGGGAGTCGGGCAGAGCTCTGAAAGCCGCAAAGAAAGGCCAGTGGTCGAGTGGCCAGTTGCTTCTCTATTCCAGCGGTACTGTGTGGTCTGGTATTTTCAGCATTCATGTCATGGCAGAAACCACTGAGTATTACAACAAGAAAATGCCTCACAGTTGCTTCACATCCACAAACAGCCACACACAAAGAAATGTCATGAAACCCATTAAAAAGAACCAAATGCACATATATTACATACCATAGACTGTGTAATACTGCTGCACATACAGTATATGACACAGTACACAATATGCTGAAAAAAAAACTGCTATAGAACAACATAAAAGCTCACTAAATCCAGTGACATTGTGTTTGACACAAGGCCAATTTTTTTCAATACCCACACATAAATAGCTTTTCACCCCAGCCCACTAGCTGAGGGTCACCTGAGGTTAGGACCCAGATGTTGAGCTTAAGTGGACTGAGACCGACCAAAAGCATGAAGCATAAAATACACAGCAACAACAAAAATGCACAAATATAAAACTGTGAAGCAAGAGCAGTCATCTGGGGGGAAAAGTCAAAATCCCATTCAGCTTCTAAGAACTGAGTTGAGAAGTTCAATCATCTTTATAGCCTACAAGTGCCCTGGTTAAATCTTTAGTCCAGAGCTTTTTCAAGCTTTCAGTTTTCTGCAGGGTTTTGGTTAACATATATAAAGTTGCAAATGATTCCACCAGAGCCACATTATACAACACATTCAAACTGTTGGCAAAAGTGCCCCAAATCTGCTTTTTTTTTTTAAACCCATATGACCCACATCTGATTATTTTTGACAGTCTGAACAGCACAAATCTGTCACTTTCATATGTGGTCCTAAATTGGATACATATGATTAAGCATATATGATACATATCTGATGTTTTGTAATGAAACTTCAGTCTGAACATTTGTGACAGACATTACGATTCTGCGCTGAAGGAGGCTTCTTCTGCTCATGAGGGTCACTACAGGTGCATAAACTGTTCACACATGGGTTTATGGCAATCGCATTTAAATAATAAAGTCAACAACCAGGCAAAAATTGAGCATTAAGACCAGCAGTGTGAACACGGCTTTTCACAGCTTAACCCAACATCCAAACATCTAAAGTGTTCAGTTCTGTGCAGAATACAACTTTTAATAACAGAATTCAGAAAACTCTAATTCTAAACCAATTCAATGTCAGGTGCTAATTTTGCCTCTTCTTCATAGACGATGACATTGTAGTATTTAACCAAATTGACACTAATGAACCTTACAGTACAGTTAAATAAACAAATCAGCTCCTTCTCCTTTGGGTATTTGATGCTTTTGTTTTTTTAATGTTCACAGCAAAACCACAAAAAGTATAATGTTGTTACCATGACAACCAGGTTTTCAGTGGTCGCTCCGAGGGCTTCTAAAGACTCCGGTTCATCAGAGGGTCTCTTGTAATGGAAGGCCGTCCCAGCAATGTCAAACTTTCTGGGCCAGTCAATCGTCCACGCTCCGTTGATGTAATACTCGTCCCCCTCAGACTTCAAAGCTAAAGAACCACAGAAACAACAAATCCTTTTAGAAAGCTGAAATCAAAAGCAGACAGGAACAGTAGCTGACACAGCAGGTGGAGACAATCATTTGGCGTGATGTCATTGCCGTTGTTGATCTTCATCACAATCATCATCATTCTGAACCAGCCTGATGTCGCTGACGACTTTCTTTTCTATCTTTCGACAGACTGAGCAGAAACACACACACACAGTCCTGAACAAACACTGGGAAGGAAGACGTTCACGTGCACGGACACGTAAATATGTCTAATTTAGAAAGAGGGAGAAAACACACTTCAGGTGAAAGGCTGGACGAACCTCAGGAATACCATTCAGTCTGGTTGTCAAAACAAAAGCTGGTCTCCAAGCACAACAAATCTGAAAATATCCACTTTCTCTGCATTGAAATGGAGCCAAATTGCGGAGAAATGATCCAACCACTCACTATTCTGTCTCTGCAGCTCATGGTTGCAGATTCTCCACTGCAGAGTTTACACAAATTAGTTGAACAATAGTTTACCCTTTCTTAACATAAGACAATCCCTTTTGCAATAAATTCATTCTCATCACATCTGGCACTGATTGTAAACAGTTTCATTGTTATTTTCAAATGTATAGTTCATGTAAGTCTTCACCTGTTTTGTGTTGATGTGCTCAGGTTTTACTTTAACAAAACACAAATGAATCCAAACTTTGCTGAACTAAATAGCAAGAACTTAGACAATGCTACAAAGAAAAATATTTTCTTTATCACTGGGGTCACAGATGAATTTCATAACAAAGTTACAAATTGCTTGGGAGTAAAATTGAGTTCACACAATAGCCAAAATTGCACTCTTTAAACATTGATATATAGACATCATATCCCCCATAATCCTGGTGGACCAGGCAGCTGTCACCACGGCCCTATAAATCTGACACAGCTCTCTGGTTCAAAGTGTAACTTAAGCCCTCCATCAACACCATCCGCTATAAATTCAACACACTGTCACATGTCTTTCTCTTGTTAATGAAAAGACACAGAACCGGCTTAATTGAATCTGGTTGTTTGATTGTTTTGACTCTGATGTTGCCAGCGTTGCAAACAGCCTTTTGTTTAGTCTGGAACACGGAGCAGATGAGTCTGATGCCAAGCGGCGATCACATGTGCAGAGATTTTTCAGCAGTTTTGTGCTGTTTTATGATTACACATTAGTCAACAGGGGATGATACAATGGCGTCTTATAATTGCCTTTTCACAATGACATAAGGAAATTGCTGGAAATGTTGCTAACAAAGAACAGAACAGATAATAGGAAACAGCTTGATGTCAAAAATTTATCAGACCAAAGTGCGAAAAGAAAACAGAGAAAACAAAGCCATATTCTTTACTTTGGAAAAGGGGGGGAAAAATACAACATTCAGATTTTTCTTCAGTAAAATTCAATAATCACATTAACTTCTTGCCAGCTTCTCAATATGTTACCCTTTTCTCATGGACTGATTAATAGAAGGACTTGAAAGTGTCAGAATTTGTTATTTTAGGGAAAAACAATAAGCTTGGTTAATGCAATTACTTCTAAATTTGCACGAAATTCATCGTTAAACTTGTACCTTCACCAACTTAAGTTTTTTGGCATCTGTGCATACTGAGATATTTAACGATTTGTAATGTGTGAAAGTTGTTTTCTCTTATCTCTTGTCATGACAAGAGAGACAGACTTTTAATGTTGATGAGGATTTCATCTGGTGAAATAAAGGATATACATATTAATATCCAGCAGGTTTAGGTTTGGGGTTACATTTGAGCCATGTATAAACTGATAAAGTTTAGGTTGTGTTCCAGACACATGTTAAACACAGAGGTGAAGAGATGTTCCCTTTAAAATAAACAAAAAGAGTGGATGCTGCAAGATCACTTGATGTTATTAGTATTTGCACTTGTATACTGAGAAGTATCTTCACCTGTACCTTAAAAATAACATTCAGCTACCTCGCCATTCAGAAGTGTTTTAATATTTTATGTCCCAATCATTGACCGTATACAGATGGTGATACGGGCCCAATCCCAATTCAGCCCTTGGCCCTCCCCTTTACCCCTGCCCCTCTGTTTTGTTTGATTTGTTCCAAATCTCGATTAGTCAGAGGGGAAGTGCTAAGGTGGAGAGATGTTTGGCCCTCGAAACAGAGATTTTTCAGGACCGCCATTTCAATGTGTTACAGATCGCATTTCTGCAGTTTATAGTTAATAACCGCAAAAGATGACCAAAGCCCATGCAACAGAGACGGTTACAGCTACTGAAGGCATGGAGAATACTTTCAGAAACAAAGTTTCACATCTGTTTATAGCAGCATCGATTAATGCTGATGACATAACAGATCTGGAAGGGTTGTCCCATTTCATAGGGGAATGTTTCAACCCCTACCCCTTGCAGCTCTGTTTCAAGGGGTAGTGCCAAGTGTAAGGCCAAGGGGTAGGGGTAAGGGGGAGGGCCTAGGGCTGAATTGGGATTGGGCCATGGTGTTTGATCTCCCAGTGGTTTGCATCGGAGCCAGAATAGTGGCTCATTTTCAGGACCGTCTTCCCACAAGACTTTCCAAACACAGAGTTGGCATTAAATAGCAGCATGCACTGTTAGGGCTAGTATCTAATTAACATAAGACATTAATAAATAATAATAATGATAAGTAATTACTGGGCTATTCAGAGTGATTAGCATGCTACCATAGCCAAATGTAAACATTAGCTTAGTCAGCTAAATGATGCTAACCTGCTAAGTGTCATAGTCATTGCTCTTACGGAAAAGGTTTGAATTGCGAATCCTATCAAATCAACACTGACTTAGTGTAAGGCACTTTATTGTATGTTGGCTCAGAGTGATTTTAAGTTGATTTTAACTGTGCCGTTTAGAGCTTTTATTCTGAAAGGAAAAGCCCCTGTTGTTGATCCTGCAGCAGGAGTAAAGTTGTCTTTTGGTTCTGGCCTTTTGTTCTTTGTTGGCTCTGTATTGTTGCCTTTGTAAACAGGGGTGAAATACAAAACCCTTGGTTACATTAGTATTTCTACAGAAGAAATAGTGAGTGGAAGTCAACCAGGGTTATTTGGAATCAGCCTCTAAAAATGGTGGATGCCGAGTAATCATTAAGCTACTTTACCTTGTTCCAATGATAAATTCAGAGTCAGTTACTGTCCAAACTAGGCTTTTACTTACCTATATAATTCTTTGAAATGGCGATCTCTTTAATTTCAATATGAACCGAGCCTCTTGGGATCTGAATTACCTCCATGTAGCCTAGAAAAGAAGGACACGCAAATTTAGGGTGGTATTTCTTCATTTAAACTCCCCCAATGACACAGAGCAGACACATGCATATTGTATATCACATTAGGTAAAACCACATATAGAATAAATTCTGAATCACCCAAAAAAGGACAAAGCAATCCTGCAGGAGGACAAAACAATCCCCTCCCTTATTCACAGTCACACACACATGCACACACAGTATTTTTAGATGGTTTACTAGCCATACCATAGAAGGAGAAATATGTTTTCTCTCTCTTGCTCTCTATAGATGACCTCGGGCTGCAGCCAACACCAAGTCCCTATCTCTACTCCTGATTTCTTCACTGCATGATGTAATTAATGAGAGAAACACAATGTTTTGATCTATATTCTTACAACATAATTTTAAATAGGCAAAAACATATGCTCTGTCGATGGGTGACAAAGAGGAAAAAGGCACATTTCCATGAAAGATTATCTTCCTGGCTTCAGGGATGTATTGGCTTTTGGACAAACGCTGCTTTGCCAAAAGGACAATGAGTTACTCCGTCTTCATCTTTCTTCACAGTCATCTCTAGTGACTTAAAATGTGTCACAAACCAAAACATATTATTCTTTTTTCATACTAAATGAGTCCAATTGGCCTTAAAGCTTCCATATAAATGAAGGAGAAGTGCCAGAATTAGGAAACCGGATCTGTATTACCTCCTCTGGGTAAAGAGTCATTGAAGAGTCCCTCCGTGGCCTCGCAGGTGCTGCCGTCCCCTCCACACACTCGGCAGCGATCTTCTTTTGCGTCAGAGCTCAGGATGTTGTCACAGCCCACGTGCTTTGAGGCCAAACAAACCAATTCAGAGAATTAGAGTGAGCAAATCACATTTAAATAAAAACAAAAAAACAGATCTGAGATTTTGATCCAACATATTTTCACTTTTTTTTTTTTTCCCAAAAGGGTCAGACCACAGACTTCATTGAATCCAAAAATACCTTAAATAAGGCACTGTTTAGGGGATTTTTGTGAGATATTTGTCAAGTGTGTTTATAGAGGAAGTCAACAGAATACAATGCCTGGCTTTGCATTCATACAGTCCTCCAGTGTTTATGTCTGGCCAGTCTGAGAGTGTGAAAATTCATCTTGGAAATAGCATCTTAGTTTAAAAACTCATGGTCCACTTGTTTATTTATTTATATATATCCACCAGCAGATGAAGTTTCCTCAGTTGTCTGCGTCATGGTTTAAAGCTCCGAGAGTTATCCTAAACAGCTTGTAAGAAATGTCTTGTTAAACTATTCGCCCCTGTTTGATTATTTCAATTGTTTAAGTGAATGTTATACAGATCTTAAAATGATGAGGTTAGCACTAGTCAGATGTGCTTGGCATGAACAATGACAAATTTTTCATAAAGCCTTATTTATTTACATTGAAATAAATCAATGAAATGAATAATGCAGTGGTTCTCAAACGTTTTCATATTGAGCCCGCAAAATTCCTCTGCACCCAAATTTACATAAATATGTCACAAATCGCCATAATCCTTTTTGTTTTTACTGACTTTACCACCATCAGAACAATTTCCACTTTGTTGGAATGTCAGAGAGTCAATCACAGATAGTAAGATAACATCTAGACTCACATCCCAACAAGTAGTAACAGGAACCAGCACAGTCACAGATAAAGAAACGAGCGACTGAAATGCTAACTTACACAAACCTTTTTATCCTTAGTTGTTTCTGAAGTTAAACTGGACTGGGTTTTGCTCTTGAAAATGTTTCCTCTCTCATCCAAGACACTTCTGAAGAACTTAGTCTCTTGGGCGAAAGATGAAATGTTTTCATGAACACAAACCAGTCCAGTTGAACTTTGCACACAACTAAGACTGAACAATGACCTGGACACATGAGAAGTTACAAAAGCAGCTTCTACAACAAACGGATGCACATTTCTGCTGCCAAAAGACTGTCTCTGAGTGCCTTTTTCACACGGTTTTCATACTGTTGAATCTTTTATGTAATTTTTTGTGTCTTTATATAAGTTTTGTCATTTTTTGGTGTCATTTAATCTGTTCTCTAAATTTCACTTAGCTTTGGTGAGGTCAACTTTAAAAACCTCTTGCAAACAACACTCTTCCTCTTATTGTTGTATATTTTAGTGTAGAAACAGCTCTTTGACCTATTTTTGATCCTGACTCTAAGTTTGGAAATGGCAGCGATAAAGCAATTACATTTTCTTATACAGTATTTTAGGATGACGGACGGTCAGGAAATGTGTAGTATTTAAAACTCCTGTTGGTTCATGGGGGATTCTTTTGTGTTTTTTTTTTCTCTATGACACTGTGAGGTTTTGACTTTCTTATGTAACGTTTGTTGTGCAGTTCATATGGTTCAGTTCAGTTTTAAATAAATATGAATGAACTGGCGGAAATGACACTAATACACAATTACTAAATATACTAAAAATGCTGACCTTTTTAGTCTTCTTGTCATCAGTTTTATACCCACTACTACATTGGTGTTAAACTAAGCTCATGTCTTGGGACTACCAGATAACTTTATTGAATCATCCCAGCTTCTTTATCACTGCTTATAACATTGTGTGATGATACAAATAGGAGAGTTATTGTTGTCAGACTCTCCCACTCCTCCTTCTGCTCTCCCAGGATTTTTGTACTTCTATCACTCTGTTATATGTAGTGCCTCCCTCTCTCCAGCACATGTGCACGGCATAGCAGTTTTGAGTGTTTCTGAAATCTTTCCAAGCAGACAGTGTTCCAGAGATTTATCATAGTGTGGCAGTGAACGCAGAGCCAGCCTCTGAAATAAAAAGACATGCTGGATTCAGACTGGAAATAAACCTGTAATGCTCCTCTGGTAGGAATATTCCATCTCTTTGACTTCTCTTCCCATTAAAACACACATCATGTTGGAGTTTTCTTTCAGAATCAGAGTAATGTTGTGGGCACAGATTCTTCCTTTTTATGCCAAACAGGAATCAAACTGTACGGTCAGGTGCAAGTCAAAGCAAATACTTAAGTGAGGAACCAAAGGGTTATTTCAGCTCCATCTCTCAAAATACACAAAACCCTTCAACTACACACATACAATGCAAAATGATTTATGCTCATGAAAACAAAGGGAGTATAAAATGCCAACTCCTTTCAATAACTCAGCCCTTTCAAATATGCAGTACCAGCCAGAAGATTGGATGCACCTTCAAGTTACATGTTTTTCTTTCTGTCATTAGATATCATATGGAATTTGTAGCAAGTAAAACAAGTGTTAAAAGCAAAGAAACCACCTTTTGGATTGATAAAAGCTTTGCATATTTGTCTCAACCAGCTTCTTGAGGTAATCACCTTTAAGTAAAGTCCCAAAAAATATCAAACATAATGACGGAGACTTTTCTGCAGCCTTCCAACAGTCTCTCAAAGTAAAGAAAAACCAAGAATTACCTCTACCTCTGCATATCACACTGCAAAAATCCAAATCTTACCACGTGTATTTTTCTCATTTCAAATCAAAATATCTCATCACACTTAAAATAAGACATAATCACCTAAAGAGTGAGACTCAGTGACGTTAGGTGTTTATGTCTTATTTTAAGTGTGATGAGATATTTTGACTAGAAATGGAAAAAAAAATACACTTGGTAAGATTTGGATTTTTTCCAGTGCATATTATTATTATCTGAGGAGAACTTCATGTTATCCTCTGCAGTTACAACCCCTCAGATTAGAGATCACATTAATGCTTTCCAGAGACATATGTCAGCATTAACTATTCTGAAAAGACAGCATGAATCAAGCCTTAATGGTTGTATTGCTGCAAGTAACCACTCTGAGGGACACCAGTAGGAAAAAATATGAATAAGAAATATGCACCAGATCAGTGGAAATGTGTATTTTGAGAATTTTGGT
>JAPTYQ010000005.1:34062113-34074327 GCA_029814465.1 Ostorhinchus cyanosoma
GATAGATAGATAGATAGATAGATAGATAGATAGATAGATAGATAGATAGATAGATAGATAGATAGATAGATAATACTTAAGAGGGGAGTATTTTTTAAATTGTCACTTTTATGAACCCTTTAAAACACATAAGTTCACAGTTGACTTTAAGTCAAGTAAATAAACGTCCTCCATTTAGTAAGGGGCAGCAAAGAGCACTGAGCTGACAAGAAATGACTGTGTTTTACAATAGCAGACGAAGAAGAAGAAGAAGAAGAAGAAGAAGAAGAAGACTGACAAAGAGGAAGTAGTAGTAGTCCTGGGGTCCTCACTCATGTTCCAAATGCATGCCGCGTTTTGTTTTCTTTTGTAATATTTGTTTCAGCTTTGGATAAAAGTGCTTTTGTAGGTAATAAGTTCACATAAGTTCACAGTTGACTTTAAGTCAAGTAAATAAACGTCCTCCATTCAGTAAGGGGCAGCAAAGAGCACTGAGCTGACAAGTAATGACTGTGTTTTACAATAGCAGACGAAGAAGAAGAAGAAGAAGAAGAAGAAGAAGACTGACAAAGAAGAAGTAGTAGTAGTAGTCCTGGGGTCCTCACTCATGTTCCAAATGCATGCCGCGTTTTGTTTTCTTTTGTAATATTTGTTTCAGCTTTGGATAAAAGTGCTTTTGTAGGTAGGTATCGTTTTTCTAATTATAGTTTACGAGGTTCACTTTGTTTCGCACAAACCCGGATCTTTATCTCACATGTGACTTTGCTCGTTAAATATTGTGAATTTAATCATAAAGCTACCATTGTCCAATATTTAGTGATAAATATAAATAAATAAAAATAAAAACACAACCTATCGTCAGACGTAGTACGGTCGTGTCCGGTGCTCCACGTGGTCACAGGTAGTGTTTCCGTGGGGGTCTGCCATATGTTTGACCCATGTTAAGTAACGAACCGTAGAGTAGATGTTAACAGAGTAGATGTTAACTTAGAAATAAGTTTAAATGTTTTCTGTATGTATTCTCGGCTCAGTAGTCACCCATTCATCCTGACAGTCATGTGTTCTTTTGGCCCCATTGTGATCAGATCTGTGCAGTTCTGTATCCTGCAGAACATGTCTGACATTGATTTGTGCTGGGGAAAAATAAATGTGAAATATTTCTTTCTTTTACAGATCAAGAAGGTGCCGGGTGGACAAGTACGTACTGTTTTGTTCTTTATTAACTTCTCATATTAGCGACCATCCCAATGATTATACCAATCACTACCCATCTGACCCATTCATATGTTTGGCGAAGATTATAAACCAGTTTCTGAATGAGGGTGGATTATTTGACTTGTCATTCAGTTTTCTTCTGAGAACTTTTTTTTGCTCACATTAATATCTGCTTCTATTTACACAGGGTGCTGCCGCCGAAGACAATGAAGACTACGCCTTCACATACTATTGAAAATCCAAGGTGCATATGACCAAATAAGTGAATAAAAACTGTGAATCAATATAGACGTGTCTGGTTTTGTCTAATCAGTGTGTGTATATCTCCAGAGAATGTGTGTGATTAAATTGGTTCAGCTGGCACATGTGGCAACATTCATTATGGCTTATCAGGCTTTTCAGATGTTTTATGCAAAACAAGTAATTTGTAGTCTTAATAATTCCTTATGTTAACAAAATGGTTTTTGTGCAGCTTTATAGCTCAGTGTAGTTTGAGTATGTTTTAAGAGATGTGTGTATCGATCAACCAGTTGCAAACTTTATGTCTACAACAACGATAAAATATGGAATCAACACCATGCAAGAGCACAATAAATACAGCGCAATTTAAAAAAAATAAAAAATTTCCAGACATGAACTCTACTGGAAACTTCGAGATGGGTGTTTTCACATTCTCAAACTAAGTAACTTGCACATTTGCAGTAGTTGTGGCATGAAGTGACCCAACAAATGAGCAAATGTAAAGGATGATGGGATGCATACACACGAAACCTGTGACAGAAAACCTATTATTCCCTCAAATATTGATATCTAAACTGTTCCAAAATCAAAACAGTATTGTACTGTTCACAAATTGTTTCCTTTTTGCGTTAGGTCTGGAAAAAACTGCATTTGTTACTTTGACCAGCCTGAATGAAATAATTAAAAGAACGTTTTTCTTTGGAATTTGTGAGTAATGTCTGGTTTATGAAATAAACATTCATTTCCTCCCCATCACATACATATAAAAAGCAAAACCAGACATGTTTTTTTCCCCAACATTAGTGTTCAACATTCCTTTCATAAACATTGACAACAGTTACTCTAAAATAATCATACTTCCTTAAATTCCATGTCAGTACTTTAAAACATGACAGTAAAGTGCTGTTATGGTAATTTCTATTCTGACCTTTAGCGTTTTTAATAGCTAATGTAGCATTATTAGCATGTTAGCGGGTGTAAGCGTACGGACCTTCCCCGGAAGTGCTTCTTCTTCGTGGGAGGAGGAGACTGTTGCTTAGTGCCACGTTGATGGAGACCAGTGGGGACGTGGAAATCTGTCTGAGTCCGCAGCCGGGACCGGTAGCTTCAAGTGTTTTTACAGCCTGTAATCCTTAAGCAGAACCGAAAGGGGAACTTGTACGGGTGGAGGGTGTATATTGTTTGCAACCCATTTTATGTGTGCGTTAAAGTAAAAAGGAGCAAAGAAGGGAAGGTAAGCCTTTTTGGTGGAGTAATAAGATCTGTGTGGGTTTGTGTAAGAGTCAACAGTCCTCCCACTGTCATATTTTGCCTGCACAGGCAGCTAGCAGGCAGCAAAACGTTATTTCGCCTTGTAGCAGTAAGACACCGTGTACTACTAAGCGGGTACAAAAGGTGACTGTGAACAGTAGCCTGTTTCGTGCTAATAGACTGTTTTTCTGTGCTAATGAGCTCCTTTTGGTTCGTTACCTGCTGTGTAGCTCCTAATTGATTCATCAGCTGTTAGCTTGCTACTAGCTCGCAATGTACTTTTTTATTTTTAATATTAACATGAAAATGCAATGTAATTTCTTCGACAAAACGCTATTTCGGAAAATGCGAATTGCAATACCTATGAATTTGCTAGTGTCAGTCAGAGGAGGTCATTGTCTTGCGCCTTTAACTGTAAGTACTTTGTGTATTTACAAGTGTAACAATAGCAAGGTTATTTAACAGGCAGCCGCCACGAGGCACAGAGCAGAAAATACACTAATACACCAGTTTGAGAACACTGGACACATTACTTACTACAGTATAAACGTGTATTACAGAGAACATCACTGTATCTACTAGTGCTATATTTCAGTGGTGGATTCGTATGCATTGCAAAGCAAAAACCTAATTTACAAAAAGTAATAGGAAGAAAAGCAAAAGTAATCACTGTGAAGTAAAATCATCTTTATTTGTAGAAATATTATTGGATGAGTATTGCTGCATAAAGGTGCCTGTAGCACTTTCTGTCTATACTTGACCTGCTTTATTGATTGTTTATGCATCAGTATTTGGTAGAAATATAGCTCAGTAGTATCAGTAGTAGTTTGTAGTTTTGTTGTCCCAAAAATATGTATTTATTTCTACAGGATGAAACTCAAAGAGATCAACCGTACAGCCATCCAGAGCTGGAGTCCTGCACAGCACCACCCCATCTACCTGGCAACAGGTATGAGCATGCATCAGACACCAACATTGGCCCATTGCTGCTTCATGTTTTAACAGGACATAATTCAAATTTTCTTCCAGCTATTTAAACATAGACTGATATAAAGGAGGACAGGGTTTGGGTTTCCTAACAATTTCCAGGTGTCCTTGTGAACATTAGATTTATCTAATCCATCAGTCATGAAAGACAGACTTGACATTCCTCAGTTCTGTGCAAAATTGTATTTACCACTTCACTTGAAGAAAATGTATCCAAATTTGAACATCTGTCAGAGTTACAGCCATTTCATCACATAATTCCCTAACAGCTCAACGGCAACACTGTGATTTTGGTATTAAAAGACTGTACTTTGGTGATATACACTTGATAAAACAGACAGCTGAACACTCCTGTTATCATTTGATAATTCTTTATACATATTTACAGAGAACAAAGATGAGATTTTCCCCGTTGTCCTTCATACTGAAAGACCTGTATCAAGGAATCTATTAATGGCCACATGAACGGAATATTTTTTCTAAAAACTAAACACACTTAACAGAGCCTAAACCTCTCATCACTCTAAATGTAATGACATTTTAACATGACATGCACCAAAGACTCCTATGCTTCTTTTTTTCTGAAGGAACATCAGCCCAGCAGCTTGATGCCTCCTTCAGCACCAATGCATCCTTGGAGTTCTTCGAACTGGACTTGGCAGATTCATCTCTGGACATGAAATCATGCGGCAGCTTCACATCTCCACACAGGTACACAGACCACTTTTGTGTTGTTGACCTAGTTGTTTCTTTGTTGCTGTTCAAGACACACACATTGTTTTTTCCTTCCATCAGATACCACAAACTAGTGTGGGGTCCATTTGGCATTGATGCTCAGGGTCACCCATCTGGGGTCCTTATCGCTGGAGGAGAAAATGGCAACGTCATCCTTTATGACCCTGCAAAGATCATCGCTGGAGAGAGTGATGTAGTCATCACTGAGAGTGACAAACACACAGGGCCAGTGAGAGCCCTCGACGTTAACCCGTTCCAGGTATGCTCTAGTCAGTAAATGTAACACTGTGTTCCTGTGATCTTTTTCATAATGTATTCATCTCCAGTGACTAATGTGTGTATATTTTTTGCTTTAGACAAACCTGGTTGCATCAGGTGGGAATGAGTCTGAAATATATATCTGGGATATGAATAACTTTGGATCTCCAATGACACCAGGGCCTAAAACACAGGTACACGGAGTTTTGTGCTCCTTCTCAGTTACTAAGTTGTCTCAGTCTATCATTGAATAGTTCTATAATGTATGTGAAAAGTATTGCCAGAATTTAAGGTTCTTATTTAGAAGAAAATGACATACCAAATTGTCCTCTGAGTCTCCTTGGTATATCTATTTGTTGATGTATCTCTTATGTTAACATCAAGTGTTAATTTTTTTTAATAATAATGAGCAGTTCAGTGCTAATAATGTGTTAATTTCAGTTTGTAAGTATTTAGATGACAGTAACTGATGACAGAGTGAACTGGTGGTGTTTTCCTGTTATAGCCTCTGGAAGATATCAGCTGTGTGGCATGGAACAGACAGGTGCAACACATCCTTGCCTCCGCCAGCCCGAGTGGGCGGGCTTCAGTGTGGGACCTCCGCAAGAATGACCTCATCATTAAAGTTAGCGACCATAGCAACAGAGTACGTTGTTCAGCTTGGAGTCAAATGATGGACTGCACACTGCTTTGATTTTATTTGCTTTGAATTATTCAGACATCTTAAGTAACTGGAAAAATTGTTCTGATGCTCATGTCTTTGGTTGTAGATGCATTGCTCTGGGTTGGCTTGGAACCCAGAAGTGGCCACTCAGCTGGTCTTGGCCTCTGAGGACGACCGGATGCCCGTCATCCAGATGTGGGACTTACGTTTTGCTACCTCACCTCTCAAAATATTTGAGAATCACACACGGTAAATAGACCTGTTAAAACAGCTTGCAGTTGTTCATTTGTGGTCTTAAAATTGTATATGTGTTGGACTCTAAAGTCATTTTCTTTTTGTACAGCGGTGTCCTGGCCATTGCCTGGAGCTTGGCTGACCCTGAGCTGCTTCTGAGCTGTGGGAAGGACAGCAGGATTCTGTGCTGGAATCCAAACACAGCAGAGGTAAAGGTTTAACGCCTTACATACAGCTTTTTTTAACACAACTGAAGCAGAAGAATTACACAGATCAAGACTTTATACAGAAGACCTATTTCAGTTACAACCTGTCTTTTTAATGTTGAGTCATTTTGTTTTTCAGGTTCTGTATGAGTTGCCCACCAGCAGTCAATGGTGCTTTGACATCCAGTGGTGTCCCAGGAACCCTGCAGTGCTTTCAGCTGCAGGATTTGATGGACACATTGATATCTACTCCATCATGGGAGGCACCAATCAGGCACAAAGCCAGAGACATGCAGACCAGGTAAGACTAAATTTGACTCCCTTCAAGTGTAAGAAGAGGCCAGAAAATAAGATGTATCAAAAGTTTAGCCAAATTTTAAGGTAACAGCAGAGCGTAACTTGAAAAAGATTGTTATACTCATATTTTTTTTGCCTCCTTTTGTTTATTGAGGCTATTTCAGATACTCTATGATTGCGTGAGGCTGTGAAAATACTGTTTTTCATGATCTTTGTACTTGCTCATGTCTGTCCTTATTTCCATTTTCCCTCAAAACATACAGTGAGCTTTCTGAAAAAGGTTATTTCCAGGGTCAGTAAATCTTAATCACTTCTTAGTTTATTTCAGCCTCTGTCCTGGGTGTCTGTTGCAGATAAGTAACTCATTTGGGAACATGGATCCATTTGGGACGGGTCAAACTCTGCCTCCGCTGCAGCTTCCCCAGACGTCTGCCACTCCAGCTACAATAAACCCCCTGAAGAAACCACCCAAGTGGATTCGCAGACCTGTGGGAGCTACTTTTGCCGTGAGTCTCTTTATTTACTTTGTCTTGCTGGGGTTTAATTTTCAATGTTTTTTTCTTCTAAAACACTGACTCTGTTTTGGCTTTTTTTAATGGTCAGTTTGGTGGGAAGTTGGTATCTTTGGAGAATTCAAAGCCGAACCCCCAGCAGCCTCAGCAGCCCACATCGCACATTGTACATATCAGCCAAGTTGTTACAGAAACAGCATTTTTGAAGCGCTCCGATCAGCTGCAGGCCACTCTGAGTGCAGGTAGCTTTGTGGATTTCTGCCAGGAAAAGATCGATGCTGCTGAAAATGAGTTTGAGAAGATTGTTTGGTCCTTTCTCAAGGTATGAATCCAAAAAGAAGAAGTTAATAATCATCATATTCAGTTACAAATACATAATGCTGTCAGTTTTATATTTGTTTATGTGTTTTGTGTTTTTTAGGCTAATTTTGATAGTGACATCCGCAGTAGGTTCTTGGAGCTTCTGGGGTACAATAAAGAGGAGCTAGCCTTAAAAGTAAGCTACAATATGACCAATATTCACTCTACCTTACCTCAAAGTATGTTTTTGATTTAATTGTTTTAATTGATGTGTCCTTTTCTCAGATTTCAGCAGCGTTAGAGGAAAAGCCTGCTGAGCCTCCAAAGGTACAGTAAACTGTTTTAAATCACTTTATGTTGCAAGTTTTGCTACATAATCAAAGCCTCATTGTTAGAAGACTGTAAGAGTTACAAAGATTATTAAAATTGTATATGAGGTGCAGTTCCTGCTTTAGGATGCAGAAAATTTCAGTAATAAGCAGAAATAATTGACAACCAGTTAAAAAGATCAAATCACTGTGGGTGACATCAGGGAATAGGATCCTCTCTTCATTACTTGAGATGATTCCAAATTGCACATTACCACTCTCCATTTGTTTGTTTTTTTTTTCCTGCCCACTGTGCCTTTCGCATTCTTCCACTGACAGCACAAAAAAATTATAGACTACAGTTGGCAGTAATTAGTATTACTGTTCCTGGCCAACATGCTGTAAGACTGGAAACTCTCTCTGTCTTACAATTGAAGTAAGGAAGTGTTGCAAGTGGTTAGATAAATCTTGGTATCAATGTTGCTTCACTCTTTGAGGAAGGTGGACATGATTTACCTCTTTTTAAACTCACTGAAGTTGCTCGTTTAGTTTCAGCTTGGTTTAAATTTGTTACATTGTGCAAAAAACATCACTAACCCCGAACCTGAGGTTTAAGGTTTTGAAGCTGACTGTACCTGGTCCTGGTTCCTAAACGACTACTTGAATGCAATTCATTTTTCAATTCAGTTTTATTTGTAGAGCCCTATATCACAAAAAGGTTATCTCACAGGGCTTTACAGAATCTGGTCTCTTATTGAAATGTGTGTTCTCTGACTCTGGGTTCATTCTCTCTCCTCAATCTCCAGGTTGAAGTGCCTGCTCCAGTCGCCCTGCAGCCTTTAGCAGAGCTCAGCCTCGCTCCTCTCGTTGACACTCCTGAGGCAGCGTTCGACATGATCGCTGCAGCAAACCTACAACCAGCTGCCACGCTGGAACTGGACTCAGGTCCTGATCCGCAGACAGAAGAAACAACAGAACTTGATGTAGAGGAAAAGAACGCAGTGGATGCTCTTACAGATGAAGGAGAAGAAGGTGGAGACCAGGATCTTAATGAGGAGCCTGTGGTGGATGAGCCTGTGGTGGAGGAGCAGGAGAAGGAGGCAGAGGAGGGGGAAGAAAAGGAAGAGGAGGAGGAGAAGGAAGAGGATGATGAGGAGGAAGAGAAGGAAGAGGAGGAGATCCCTTTGGAGGAGGTGCACACTCATTATTGTACTTTTACATTTACAGAATGATCTTTACTACAAACACTTAAAATAACTGAAATGGACAGTGCAAAGACTGAAGTAACAAAAATAAATAAATAATATGATAAATATAATAAGTAAATAAATTAATTGCACTACAAAGCAAAATTAAAACAAAATAAGTCATTACAAGTTGTTTCTCTGGTGTTGTAGATTACAGCACCAGTGGAGGATGAGCTCAGTCCTGCTGAGATTTCAGCTCCAACTGAGGAGGTTCCTGAAGTTCCAGCTCCTTCAGACGGAGTCAGTCTCAGCATCAGTCAAGGTAACAACTGCCAAACACTTGTAACATTAATGCGGTTTTAGTGGTTGAAAATGTTAAGTACCTGTAGGTTCATACAGATTATACATCATACAGGGACTTCATAGTCCCTCAGATAATATCTACAGCAGCCTGTGTTTGCTCTAACCAGAGAGAAGGAACTGAAGACAAATTGGGTGTGAAGTGACTGCAGTGTTAATCTTTTGTTATTTATTAACACTCTTTGTTTGCCTTAAGACGTGGATGGGCTGATCACACAGGCTCTGCTGACTGGAGATTTTGAAGGAGCTGTGGAGCTCTGTCTCCATGACAACCGTATGGCAGACAGCATCATCCTGGCCATTGCTGGAGGAGCTGAACTCCTAGAGAAAACCCAGAAGAAATACTTTACAAAAACGCACAGTAAGATAACCAAGGTAAGAACCAGTTTTCTTTCTCACCGTGTTCATGAAGTGAGAGGTAATTAAGAATGACATGACTGTGCTTTGTCTCAAAGCTGATCAGTGCAGTCGTGATGAAGGACTGGCATGACATCCTGAAGACATGTGAGCTGCAGAACTGGAGGGAGGCTCTGGCTGCAGTCATGACCTACGCTCAGCCTGAGGAGTTTTCATCCCTCTGTGGTGCGTTTATACATCTTCTGCTTATTTGAAAGACCCTAACAGAAAGACTGTAATTCCAAAGTCTGTGATTGG
Source organism: Ostorhinchus cyanosoma (assembly GCA_029814465.1). NCBI lineage: Eukaryota > Metazoa > Chordata > Actinopteri > Kurtiformes > Apogonidae > Ostorhinchus > Ostorhinchus cyanosoma. The sequence goes on from JAPTYQ010000005.1 coordinate 34,071,501, forward strand.
TTTGTTATAGATCAGTATCTGTCAGCTGTGAACTTCTGCCTAACTGAGCACTTTTCTTTAGACCTTCTCGGAGACAGACTGGAGGCATCGGCAGATACCCAGCTGCAAGCTCAGGCCTGTCTGTGTTACATCTGTGCTGGCAATGTGGAGAAACTGGTGTCTTGCTGGACCAGAGCACAAGCTGGACACAGTCCACTCTCTCTACAGGTGTTATTTGGGGACATGTTACTCCATGTCTTCATCTTATTTATTTTATCTTTGTGCAGGCTTCTTCTGTTGTCTGGAACATAAAAACTAAATGCTACTACGTCAAATGTTTTGCCTTTGACTTTGGATGAGCTAAAAATGTCTGAAACATAACCATGTAACCACATACTAGTATAAAAAAGTAAAATCTTTGCTCTTTATCTCAACTTTTTCACCACTCATTTAGTGATTTTTATTAGATTCATAGATGGAGAGACTTTAAATGGACAAGCCCACATGATATAATATTATTCCTTAAATTTTTGGTAAAGCAGAAAAGTTGTGACCCTTTTCTAATAAAGGTTGCACGCCTTTGAACTGTGAGCCCTAAAGATTACTTCTCATTCTTTCCTGTTAGCTTCAGCCCTGGACACTTTCTCTTTGTAGTCACTTTCTCTTGCTGAGGCAGTGTTTCCCTCTCTCAGGACCTGGTGGAGAAGGTGATGGTGATGCAGCGTGCCGTAGAACAGACCCAGCGCTCTGGTCCTGCTGCTATTGGTGTCTTGTTAGCTGAGAAGATGAGCCAGTATGCCAACCTTCTGGCCTCACAGGGCAGTCTGTCTACTGCTATCACCTACCTACCTGACAACACCAACCAGGTACCTCATAGACTAAGATATTACACAATAATACTCGATATTCACTCTAAACCTTTCAATCGTTATACAAAGACAACTGTGGCATAATTTTGACCTGTTAGATTTTCCTAACAGAGTTGGAACATTTATTAATTTTTTTTAAAGAGAGGCACATTAAAATTTGATGCCTGTAGTTGTCTCTGGTTTTACACATTTCTGTCTAATGACAGAGCAACATGTTTTACGCATTCTTCTTTAGTTGTTTGATGGTGGTTGACAAAGAGCATTTAGGTGCAGTGGTGTGTCACTAATGTTTTGTTCACTAATAAGCACCACTTAAAAGGGAATTACATGTATTTAAGATAAGGTAATAGTTACATAAACTCAATTTGTTGTTACTCAAAAATCTTACAATAATGACACATCTAACATAATATGTATGTAAAGTAATATATTTATGATCCAGTTTATGGATCTGCACAGAGAAAATGGTGATATCTTTTTCATTTTCCATCTCCTCAACACAGATCACTGTACAGCAGCTCCACGACCGCCTCAGTCGGGCTCTGGGGCAGAAAACGGCTCCAGCAGCTCCGGTCCCGACCCAAAGGGCTCAGACTAAGCTGTCTGCTTCTCAGATTCAACATGGCTCAGCCTTGTCCCGTCATCCCTACACCCCGGTCCAGCCCACTCCAGCTGCAGCTCCAGCTCCAGCTCCAGCACCTCTGCCTACGCCCAGCTCGGCCCCTGCACAGCCTCAGTATTACCAACCAGTATGTCACACTGTTCTCCTATAGTAATACAAAATGGCTTTACGTGAGGTCTAAAATGTTTCCTCCTCATTTTGACACTAAAGCATAGCATTCTTAAACCTGAATCTGTGTGGGACCTGGTGTTTCATGCTCAATGTTTTGCTGTCAGAATACATCAGGGGTCACAGAGATCTGGGTTTTTTTTTTGGTTATTAAACCTGACTGCAGACTGTTATGTTACCTGTTTTTCATCAAGTAACTGCCTGTTTTACTAGTAATACAAGTGACATCTGAGGTCACATACTAACCTATCACCTGGTGAAGAGCTCATTGTAGATTGTTGTTGTGTTGTAGTCATTTCATGGATTGGTTTTGTGGTTTCCATTCCAGCCAGGGTTTAAATCACATGCTCAAATTGTGCTGTTAGTATAAATGATCAACTTGCTTAAAGCAGGAGAGACTCTATGGACTAGAGCTTTTGAATTCTTTATGCTTAACATTTTTGTTGGGGTGTTACTGTGTTTTGTGTCATTTGAACCCTGGCTCTTACAGAGCCCTCTCTTGTGTGCATTGTGGCGGTGTGTTTGGTGTTTTCCCCCATGGTGCGGCCATCACTCGTATGTGCCGTGTGTCTCTGTGTGCTTCAGGTGAGGGCTGCCTCCACTGTCACCTCCTGGAGTAACCAAACTCCCACAGCCCTCCCCAATGTCCCTCCTCCTCTTCCAGTAGGCACCACTTCAGACCAACAGGTATACTGTCCGCCCACCCAATCCCAACACAAAGCTTTACTGATGTTCTCACACATGATATTAATGGGACTGTTGCCTGACATCCCAAACTCCTCTTTGGCTGCTCTATTATGTAGGTAATGCCTTGCATTTGCCTGTCCACTCACCACGTCACCTCCTGTTGATACTCTGTTTCATCTGTTTCTACACATGTACACTCACCACTCATCCTTTTATTTGTTTCTCCTGCACTTCTTTTGGTTCATAACATGCACATCACCTCCCTGGCTAGGCAGTAAATGCACACTGGCTCGCATGTAGGGCTGGGCAGTATGAACAAAAAAAGAAAAGCAGATCTTGAAAAAATTAGCTGAAAGACACACTAGAAATCAAAATTATATCAAATGTATTTTTCGCATTTCTAGTTAAAATATCTCATCACTTATAATAAGACATAATCACCTAAAGAGTAACTTTTCAGTGAGATATAAAGAACTTATTTTTAGACAATAGATCTTGAAAA
>JAPTYQ010000005.1:34075675-34099909 GCA_029814465.1 Ostorhinchus cyanosoma
AGTGAGATATAAAGAACTTATTTTTAGACAATAGATCTTGAAAATCTTATTTCAAAAAATCTTACCAAGATAATTTTCATTTGTTCCTTTGGCAGATTTTTTTGAATTTAGCAAAAAAAACAATCTTGACTTAAGCAAAAAAAAAAATTTGCCAATGGAACAAGTGAAAATTATCTTAGTAGGATTTCTTGAAATAAGATTTTCAAGATCTATTGTCTAAAAATAAGTTCTTTATATCTCACTGAAAAGTTATTATTCACGTGATTATGTCTTATTTTAAGTGTGATAAGATATTTTGACTAGAAATGAGAAAAATACACTTGGCAAAATTTTGATTTTTGCAATGCAATTTATATTTACAGACTATGTACTTCTCACAAAAAGTTAAGTTTTCATCCCAGTGATGCAATACGTAGAAAAGTTACACCAATCAAAATATAAGTCAATGATTTAATAATATTTATGATACTGTGCAAGTTTACTACATGTTATGTAGAAAGAGTCACAGCTCATCAAGTATAATCAAAGTATTGCCCACCCCTTCTCATGGCACCTTACAACTTTCTGCCTTTTCTTCCAACTTGAAACATCATTCCACTTTTCACAGAGTGCTGTCATTTTGTTGCAGGTGGAGCCCCCAAACCCCATGTACGGGATGCCACCACCCGGCACAGCCACTGCCCCTCCACCCTCCTCCACTCCTGCATACATGTACTCCCATCAGTTCCAGCGTAAGTACTTTCAGTCTTTGACTTCAGTGGCCTGTAGATATACAATCCAGACACCAGCCTCAATGTTACTGATTTGATGTGTAAAGCTCTGCTCTGTGACTTTAAGATAACTTCACGAACTGGCAAGTGAAATGAAAATAACTCAAATACACCATCAAGTTTGTACAATACATTTTTCTTTCTCACATCTTCTCTGTAACACTGATAAACATTCCCTTTAGTGACATTTGACTATACAACATTTCTGCTCTTTAATTCAGACTGTTTTATGTAAAGGATAATTCCTGTCAGTTACAACTGTAATGTCATTTTTGTGGATCTGACAAATTATTCCTCTCACAAATGCTGGCACTGTTCTCCAAAATTTCAGAGGGTAAAAAAGGAAGATGATTATCCATGTTTTTAAAGCAGCATATGACTTTTGTCCCCAGTTTTTCATCAAATTGGATAGTGGTTTGGTATGTAAACAAACAGATGGCTTATGATGAAGCATTCTTTGAAGTTGTTCACTGGGAGGAAAGTGATTCAGGTTCGTAATCACAGAAAGACAGACAGATTCATGAAAAAATTGGTGACAAAAGTCATTCGTTGCTTTAAAAGACATGGAAAATAATTAAAAGGGATGTTGAGGGTAAAATGTTAAATGCACAGAATATAAATTCATGGTCTTAATGTCTCCCAAAACTACACCAAAATACAGATTAGCTTAATGGTGTTTGTGGGAGTTATTGTCTATCAAAACATTTCCAGATAAAAATGTATCTGATGTGACATTTTTTCAGACAAGTTTTATTTACCGTATTCAAGATGCAAAGATTCTTTATCGTCAGTTCACTAGATGCACAGAACACACAGAGAATTGAGATACTGTTTCTCTCTCACCTTGCTAAATGTCATGCATTTAAAGAAATAAAAAAGAGTTAAAAATAGAATAAGAATAAATAAGCAGTGTAAAGAATAAACTATAATATAAAATGTATATGTCAATCTATTTGCAGTAGTAGCAGTAGTGCAATACAGTCATGGTTATGAAGTGAGAAGGTGCATAATGGAACCAAACAGCAGCAGATATGACAATACTGTTTATGTACGTTACATGTAGTCACATATATTTGCATAATGTCATCTCTGGCTGAAATAGTCAGCAAATAATACACTGGAAAAATGTCAAAGGTAACTAAAAGAGAGAATGGATATGTCCCTCACGTTTGATGTAACAAAGTATTATTTACAGCCTTATCTGTGTATTAAGCATTAAAAAAAATTAAGCAGCCCACCCACTATACCTATTTACTGATTTTTGTTTTTCAGGGGTATTTATCGGCTCTCTGCTTTTTCCTCCACTAAACTATTATAACTATTATCATCTGACCTCTAGTTCTCACATCTCAGAAATTCTTCAAATCTACAAAAATAAGATTAAGTTGAAATGAACTGGAATTATCTGTTAAATACTATTCACTAACACAGGATCAGAATGTCAGTGTGAGTAACACTTAAGAACATTTATCTCTTTGCCTGTTGAGTCTTTTTTAACCCAAAGCTAAACGTGAATCACTTTAGCATGCACTGGACTGTGTCTACTCTGTTTACTTCTGTAGTTCTCTCCTGTTGCATGATATTTTAGTTTTTCACTAACAGCATCTGTTGTGTCTGTGTGAATCCCAGCCTATGCCCAGGTCAACCAGTACCCACCTGGAGCTGGGGGGGTACCTATCTATCAGCCTCTTCAGTACTCCTCTGCTGCTCCCCCTCCTCCTGCAGAGCCCTCTTCCCCCCCACACCCCCCTGGCTTCCTCTCTCAGTACACTCAGCCCATCCTCTCTCAGCCTGCCCCCCCGGTCTATCCTGGTCAACCTCCCATCAGCCACTGCCTCTCCTCTTCTCCTCCCTCCCATCCACCTTTTTTTCCGACTTCTTCCTCGTCCTTTCCCATTCCTCCGTCCTCGGCAGCGTCTTTCCAGCATGGCGGGCCAGGATCTCCTGGGTCATACATGCCTCTCCCTCCACCGAGTGGAGTCTCAGGTACAAAGCTCGACTCTGACCCTGAGCTGATGCCTACCTCTCAGAGAACAGGTCTGCATGGCTCTGATCACCCGCACTGCGACTGTCCTTCACAAACTTACTCAGCCTGAATGTTCACACACAAATGAGATTAACTCACTTCATTAATTTGTAGTTTTACAAACCTGTAAAACTGTATGCTGGCATGTTGACCATAAGACATGATATAACAAACTGTTTACAATTCAGTATTTTAAAAGTTTCATCAAGTTTTGAAATAATATAAAAGAATAGAATCACAGATCAAATTAAAATCAAACCGCAAATTTAACGTAAAATTACATTATTAAATGTTGGAGTTTTACTTTCTTTTGACCATTTATTTGAGTCCTAACATTTGATATCTTTCTAGTTTGTCTGTCCTGGGGATTAGATGATGACACTATTTTCAAATTGATTAACAAACTAAACATGCTGTAAACAATGATGGGCTCTAAAGTTTTTCCTTGATAAATTCAATGCATTTTAATTCAGTTATACTTGGAAACAAATTATTATACTCTGTTGCATGAGAATGAATGAATGATTAGGATATTTTTTTCTGTAGGACCTCAGAATGGCTGGAATGACCCGCCGGCCCTGAGCAGAGCACCAAAGAAGAAGGTAGGTCACTGATCTGTAACAGAAGTTAGACAAAAAACCCCAAAACATTATGCTGCACATTTTACATAAACTGCATGGGACATTATCCAGCAGATTCCAGAACACTACACACCTCCCGCCCCCATCACCTCTCCCATCATGGCTCCACTGGGTGCTGACCCTCAGGCTCTGCCCATATCCTCTGGGGCCCCCCAGGCCATGAACCAGGGCCCGCATGGTGTCCAGGCCCCCTATTCAGGCATGCACCAGCAGCAGCTCTCCCCTCCAGCCATGAACCCTGCTATGCCCAAGACCAGCGTGGAAGGTGCACCAGGGGCACCCACTGGTGATGTCATACAGGTACACAGCCCTCAAGTGTCACAAAAGTGAATAACTGAGTGAGACATGATGAAACAATTGAACATCTCCTTGCATTACAATTCATGGTTTTATCAGTGTTTTAGGAATGGAGTTTGAATCATTTCTTTTTTTTAACCCTTTCAGCCTCTGCAGTCCATCCCTGCTGAGAAGATTATGAAGAAGCCCATTCCCGATGAGCACTTGGTCCTGAAGACCACATTTGAGGGGCTCATCCAGAAATGCTTGGCTGTAGCTACAGACCCTGTGAGTCAGTGGGAAGTACAGTGTAAATAACCTTTTTCACAACAAACTGAACAAAGGGGGTTTTAATCATTCATATGTAATTTTACAGCAAACCAAGAGAAAACTTGATGATGCCAACAAGCGTCTGGAGGCACTCTATGACAAACTCAGAGAGCAGACTGTGAGTATTCAGCTTTGTTCAGTTTCTGTTAATGAACAATCAATGTCGGGTCTCAGGAAAAAACTTCTTGTATACAGTTCAGACAAAAGAGTCATGACAAGATGTTATGACAAGGTTTTATGAAGTAGCAAAGAAAAGAGAAATGCAACTGTACCATATAACATATTAGGCCCTTATTCATATTTAATACACTACATATTGTAGGGAAAAAACTGGTAGTTACAACAGTATATTCATATTACTATGTCAGTGATAGACTAAAGATTACTTTAATATAAACTGGCAGGTTTTCTGAACGTTGCAGACTGATACATTGTAAATAGTTGTAAGTTTCTGCTCATTGTGTTGTGAAACTTTAGTCTGAGCATGGCTTTATACAAACAGTTCCATTTTTAAGTGATTCCTGCTTTTTTTTCTCTCCAGCTCTCTCCCGCCATTGTCGGAGGACTTCATAACATAGCCAGGACTATAGAGTCCCGGTCCTACACAGAGGGCCTCAACATCCACACCCACATAGTCAGCAGCAGCAACTTCAGTGAGACCTCAGCTTTCATGCCTGTACTGAAGGTGGTGCTGACACAAGCCAACAAACTCGGGGTTTGAGCAGGCAACTCTGAACCACTCCTGAGTGTTTGACCGGTGGGCAGAGACAAACGGGTCAGGGGTCGAGCTGAGTGTCAGCTGTAAAATCATTGGTCGCTTGTTTCACAGGGAGCTCCGTTTGACTCACAACGTAGACATACTTGATGAAGAATTCTCAGATGTACGAAAATACTGTTAAGTTCTTCTTTGTGCCATTTATGTTTTCTTACACAAGCCATGTTATCAGTCGCACTCAGTGGTGAAAGTAAAGCCCTGACCATGAGCAAACACAGACAGACCACAAAGAAAGGGCTACAAACTGTGTCATTAGTACCACTTAAATCTGTCAGCAAGTTAGTCACTAAAGCATTATGTGTTAATTCTTCTTAGACTGAAATTAACAAAGATTTTAGTAAACGACAGTTAATCATGATGCAAACATGAGTTAGAATCTGAGAGAATGTTCCTATCCAGTGTACTGGATATTTTATGATTCATTAAGAAGCCTTACTTATAAACCATGTGGATATAAGATTACATAATAATACATGATCAGGAATTAAAAGACAATAGGAAGAAGAGGAAATTCAGGAATTTTGAGCTCTGCTTGTGAGGGCATTAACCTTTTTTGTTAGGATGAACAAAATAAATGTTTTTAATTTAAATAATTAATAAGAGACTGCCAATAAGACATTACAGCATGTGATCAAGATAACAGTCATTTGTAAAGCTTATCATATAGTCACAGTTTCATACACTAAAACACTGATACATTAGATACAACAAAAGCCACTTTGTAATCCATAAATCCAATCCATTTTATCCTATCTTTTAGGCCACATCATGCTTAAATTGACATAAATACATCATAGTCTGCACACATTTTGTATTGAGCCACAGATAAAGCCATAGACAAACAGTTTAAGGGTGTCGTGTTTAGTACCAGTTGAAACCCCCTAAATTAATGTTTTAGTACTCCAATCTCATGTTTCTGCTTTTACTGACTTGCTTTCACCACTGGTGTCACTACAAAATGCATAAAACACATAGGACCAAGGTATTCTCATTGTTTAGGATATGTCAGTCCAAAGCAACAAGATCACATCTGTTGACGATGTGTTAATGTTTTGTTTTGTTTTTGTTTTTTTTAATACATTTTTCAATGTAATCATGATACTCAGCATCGTGCAATACACTTTTACAAGACTGCGCTTTAAAAATGCATGCTAAAACAAACGCTACCAGTCATCTTTACAGTCATTTGGGGTGATTATCTGCTAATTAATCAGACCTCGGAGGGAGAATGGAAGGACAAACGACAAACCAGACTTTGATTCCAACTACGATGAGGGCTGTAGTCTGAGTGGTCAACATGTCTCTGGATTTATGTTCTTAATAAAAGAAAACCAGTCTTTGTTTTAGATTGACTACATGCAATATTTTCAATAAATAGTATTTATTTACAAAAGGAATTTGCATTTCTTTGATTCTAATGTGTGTGTGTGTGTGTGTGTGATGTGGAAACTTGCATCTTACCTTCATAGGTGAAAATGAAAGGCCATTTTCCCAACAAAACCAGATGGATGTAGAGCAGGGTTATCAAACTCATTTTAGTTTAGTGGTCACATATAACTTAATATCATCTCAAGTGGGCCAGGCCAGTAAAAATAACATAATCTTAAGTAATGCCAAACTTTTCTCTATGTATTGGTGGAAAAAAGTTAATTGAAAATGTTTATTTCTACAAACTATCCTTTTAAAAATGTGAGTTACATAAACAACCTGAAATTTCTCAAGGAAAATTAGTGCAATATAGATACTATTATGCCTCAGCTCATAATTTATACATGTGCATTACACTTGCATTATTCTTGCAGATCATAGTGAATCAACGAAGGCACCAAACATTTAGTAACAGTTATAATATTGTTAATATTGCACTGATATTTCAGGTTGGTAATAGTTGGTCAATTTCTTCTTTTATTGTGAAAGGATTGTATGCAAATGTAAACATTTTCAAGTAATCATATTTTTTTTTTACACTAAAAGAGAAACATTTGTGGTTATTATTTATAGATTATGATTGTACATAAAGGTTTTATTGCTCTGCCTAACACAGGATATTTAATGAAAAGGTTGAGGAAGTCACGGAGTTCCTCAGTCTTTATTTTTAAGGGTAGGTGCATTTGAGCATGGCTGGGGGGGATCTTATTTCTAAATGCGCGCTCCCGCCGTTGCCTAGTTGGGGGCGGAGTCAAACGAAACCAGCTGTCTGAAGTCTGCGGTATGATGCCAAAAACCGCCCTGCCTTGTTTCAAAGGGAGACATATTTATCAGTGTTGGGGACAGTGTCAATGCAGGTCTTCCACTTCCGGTCATCATCGACTAAATGGACAGGTATGTTGGACAGTCATGTGCCGATGAAACAGTGTGTTCATATTACTGAAGCCTACACGTGAAAGATGTTATTGTGTTAAAACAAGTCACTTCCTGTTGAAATGACGTCAAATAAATGACTGGTATGTGTGTGATAGCTGTTTACTTTAAATGTAGTTCTACCGGAAACATACAGCTTAAATAAATTAGCACGTTCCATACTAATGTCATTTCTTCTTCTGTGGTGTTAGAGTAAGTAGGATGAGAGGGATCAGCCTGTGGGCTATTCTGCCTCCACTCTACTCTCTATGTGTTACTATTGGACTGTGGGTGGTGTAAGTTTGTCACACAGACACACATCCTCTCCTGTACATAGACTGTTTCTGCATCATATCATTTCAGTCATCTTTATTATTCCCTTTTTTTATATAATGTGGTGCACAGGTACTTTGTGGCACTCTCTACTGGAAAGGTAGTGCCTCTGACCTCACACTACAGGCAGGTGTCAGACAAAAACACGAACAGCAAATAATGGTTTCAGTATGACTTGCTGTATGTGGATTGTTTATTTTTACTCATCTCTTTCAAAAGACCAAATGGATCGGCACGTCCTCCCTACATCAGGTACATAAGAGCTGTTTATTTCTACTTTTATGGCTGGTGTTTCTTTCAGGATAGCGCATACAAATTTTGACTTTTTTGATTTTTTTCTTTTCAGTGTTGCAGGGAATTCCCCTCCAGCCAGCTGCATCTTCAGCGAGGTCATGAACCTGGCAGCATTTGGCGGTAAGAGTGTTGATCTTTTTAATCTAAAGATGCACATTTTAATGCTTGATTTCTAGATTGCCTCTGTTTTTTTGTCTTTCAGGGTTTGTTATTGCCCTTCTCCGATACTTTCAGCTAAAAAACAGAATAGCCAAGCCTTGGCAGAACATCACAAGTCTGGTGGTATTCTCCATTGGCTGCTTTGGGATGACCCTGGTTGGTAACTATCAGGTAATGTGAACCATTCACAGATACATCTATTAAACAGTGTATAAGCTATTTTATAGATGATTTGACACACACTGTGGTTGTACAGTAAAGGGTGTCTGATTTTGTTTCTTGGTTGTAGAGATTCATTGAAAAGGATATTCACAATGTCGGCACCTCCTTGACCTTTGGATTTGGAACACTTTTCTGCTGGGGTCAGTCCTATTTTACCTTGAAAGTTAACCTGAGGAATGAAGGGTTCAAGACAAGCATGTTGCGTTTCCTGCTGTCTGGCTGCATCACTTTCTGCTTGGTTCTTCGTATCCTTTTACCCTTATTTGGTGTATTTATAATAATTACAGTTTCAGTGTGTTACATTCAGTGACATCTTTTAGGGAAAATGGAATATGTAACCAGCTGAATGTCCCCCCACCTTCACCTGCAGTGGCCTTAGAAGCTCCTGTCCATAGTGTTTGTTTTGTCCATTCAGGGCTTTTTAGTTACATGGATATTAACACAAATGAGGGTGGGGTAATGTGTTTAACACTGGATGACACCTGCAATTAAATAGGAAAAAAGACATGTGTTCTGCGCTAATGCAGAATTATGTCACTGCAATGGAGCAGCCTGATCCCTTCATAGCTATAATACAGGGTCATTCAAAAAGAATGAACTGATTTCATAATGTAATATTTTAATAAGGAAAAGCAACAGAAAACTCCAGCCAAGTCACAAGTATTCTACTCACAATCGACTTTTATTTCTTGTCTTACAAGTGTTCAGTGTGTCCACCACCTGCAGCACGGACATCAATGCGATAAGAGAATTGCTCCCCAACGCATAAAAGCATATCACGATCCACTGAGTTGATCGCTGTTGTTATTCGACGTTTAAGGTCATCGAGGTTAGCCATTCAAAACTTAGAAAACTCCTCTTTCAAATGGTCACTGGCTCATTCCATGACAGTCCTTGAGAACTGAAGCAATGCGTCATGAAATCAGTTCATTCTTTTTGAATAACCCTGTATAGCCACAGGTCATGAATGAAAACGGAATTCTCTTTTGTTGGGATTGTATATTGATGAAAATGTAATTTTCTGCAACCAGATCCTCCTATTTCCCCCTAAATCTAAAACAGACCTTTGAAATGATCCTGAACTTCAGTGCTTAGGCGGGTGGATTTAATTCCCGTTCACTGTATGTGAGTGAATATTACACTGAACCATGTCTGTTTTCCATCCATGTTGTGTCACTTTTGTTTCGGCCTTAACTCCCCGCTGCAGACTCCTCTCTCATGTGGCAGGGCCTCCACATGGACGCAGCGCGCAGCCAGTGGGCTGTGGTTATGTTCTTTCTCATCTTTCTCAGCACTTTTTGCATAGAGCTTCGCTACAACCACTTTGAGATTGTGTGTACAGAAATCAACTGTAGGCATGAGCATAAAGATTCTGACACTAACCTGAACATGACACAAGTACAGAATATGATTGATTAACAACATGAGGCATTATTTCATGTGTTATTTTTGGGTACGGTTTAATTACTCTGCATTAAACTACATCACCACTTGTATTTTTTTCTATATTTTATAAAATTAGTTTTTTAATCTTATGTCATATATCTTATAGAACAGCCAAAACTGGTTAGATTTAAGATTATGATTTAATGGACTAATTAAATAGTTATTCTAGTTTTGTATGAGTGTGAATTCTGTTTGCAGATGGAAGCATTAAAATATTTACTCCAAACATTCTCAGTGCCTATAGCTTCAAGTCAAGGGGCCAATTCTTCAAGAAGACATAGATCTAATACTTTTCATATTAAAAACTACAGGTTTTTCAGTGTATTATGTTCCATAGACATGCTTGTCACCTACAACTGCATGTCTGTTCTTCCCGAGTGCCAGCAACTCTGACATATATGGGGCATTCTACCAAATTGGTTCAGACTTTACATGTGTACAAACATCATATTATGGTCTAATTAATCACAATATATTAATTGAGATAATACAAAATTAAATACATTAAAAATAATCGTTTATATGTTACTTCCTATTGGAAGGTGGCTGTCCCAACCTCTAACCCCTAAATTTCAGTTCATGAAAATAGTACTTAAAGGATTTTTCCCACTTTTCTAAATTTTGTTTTTAAATACATCCATTTGATTTATTTTATAGGACAGTTGAAATAATGAGATTGTGTGGATATTTTTTAAATGAAAATACTTCATATCAAAACTGCTGTCCCATGTTTTCATGTCACTACCGAAACACAAAGCCTTTTAGTCCATGGGCGGAGCCTGGTTTTAACCACACCCTAAATCTTTCATCCATACACTGGCACATACCTGCTGATTCTCAATGTCCACTTGGTGAATAATAAGTTTACATCAGTCTGAAGTAAATGTCTTCCAAACTCTGAAAATCAGCATGTGGTTTTTAGGGCTTTCACTACTGAAATGCATAATTTCTGCAATTAATCAAACACTTTTGTTTTTTAAGCAAATATGTTTTGATCTGTGTACACCTGTTCAGAACTGTGTTTGGAGCTGTTTTTAGCTTAGCATTGTTGAGTTAAGCTAATAATTACTTTAAAATGTCATGTTTCGGTAGTGACAAATTTTGGGGGAGGAAATATATTCCAATACTGTATGCAAATAAAAAAAAGAAAATTGACTGTACTTTTACTAAATATTTGTTCCGTAGATGTGGTGCAATATTGATATGGTCAAAGTTTTTCCAAAAGAGCATAAAAATGTCACTTTCCAACCCTGAATTTGAACCAATTCAGTAGAATGGCCCATATACTGGATTCCTGCCGGGTCTTTAAAGTGTTGAATTTACAAATCTGCATTTAATACCTTAAAGTCTTTAAAAGGTATAAAATTTGATCCGGTAGGTCTAAGTTATGTTGCCATAAACTTGTTGGCTGTATTGCAAACTGAAAAGAAAGTAACTCAGTTCCACACCAACAATTTATACTGAAATTGGGAACCAATTATTGTGAACTTTGCAGCCAACGATGAGAAATGACTTGGAACGGTGGGAATCAAGGTGCATTTTCCTAAATTCTAGGAGTCACATTTTGCCAGTATGGCTGTGAAGTGGGCATTACATTCCGTTATAAGTAGTTTTAAAGAGTCTGACATTTATAAATTGTAGGAACCCTGTATACAGCACATTTGTAAAATTACAAAAATATCAAAAGTAGTTTCAAGGTTGTTGGACTCATTTAATTTATATAAATGGACTGAAACCAGAAACAGCACGGTATGTGATACAAGGCATTTATTGGAGGTTATTTTTTTAGATTACAGTTTCCTGCATTATGTTTCACATATAAATTAACAATTTGGCAATTTTAGTTAACCTTCTATGATACAGTTACAGATGAACAATGACAATGGCACATGTAAACTGAAATAATTCACCTGTATTTAAGACATCTGAACAAAGTGCCAGATGAAAACTTCCTGTGCACCTCTACTGCAGCTCTACTTCTACAACATTATGTTTCCAACAGTTTGAGCACTGAATTAAACTCCACACATCTGCAACACTTGTGTATGTGTAACAGGAGGAAACAGTACATGGATCGATCATTACAAAACACGGACAGATACAACTGACACATAATACACATAACTGGAAAGTTTACTTGATATTGATGTGATTCCAAAGTGGTGACCATCTACTGTCCATCTAAAAGGTAAAAAGGTAAATAACCCTACAAGTACAGTTTCATTCAGGGGTGGTACTTATTACATCTCTACCCAGACCTGTTTATCTACAGATTTTCTCCTCTCCTTCCAGTCAATGAGACGAACCCATGAGAAAGTGATGTTTCCCCTCCATAGATTTATGTCCGGACATTTACCAGGGATCCAAAGCATTTCTGGGTCTGGGTTTTAATCAGCCTTACTGGTGGCTAACTGTAGTCCCAGTGGCATCTCCTACACCTCTCAAACCATCACCATGGAAGGAAAAAAAAAGTTGCAAATATGGTTAAGGAAGAAAAGAGGAGACGGAACAAGTCATTATGAAATGTGGTCAGTGAGATTTTCCCTCCACACTCTGCATTAAGCATGTCCCATTACTTCCAGTTGGTTAAATGATGTAATGAGGTTATAGTGGGCTCTCTCCTCATCTGTCAGCTCCAGGTTTCCAGGTCTTACAACCACCACCACGTTCATTCCTGCATCTTCAGCTGCTTTAGCCTCTAAAGGACAAATCCACAAATAAATGTAAGAACATATGGAAATGAGACTGGAATTCCACTTCAGTAGAGATTTACTATGAGCTGATATCAGGTCATTGCAATCTACAAAGACTTAAACACACTCCAAGCCATAGTTACAAGTCTAGCAGGTTCTGCTGAATCCTTTACATGTTATTCTATCACCATGTGTGTTTTCTGACTTCTTGTATGACACTACTGCAACAATTTGCATGAACCTTGGTGGAAAGGGTAAAGTATGAATCTAATACATTTTGGAACAGATCGTGTCATCGTGGACAGGAAGAGTGAATGGAGAATCACAAAGTACAAATGCATTTATACAGCGAATTATCAAAGCTGTATAAGTAAAATGAACTTTGTAATGGAGCCATTAAAATAGACAGGGTGTGGATTATTTTCGCTCTGACATTTGATTGGATTTTTCCCTCTCAGGCTGGTCTCATAATTTTTAAAAATACATTCAGAACAGTACTTACCTCGAGTAACATCTGTCAAGAATGTGATTTCTTCTGCTCGACAGCCAATCCTCTCTGCTATATTTTCATAGCTTTTACTTTCTACCTTCGCACCTATATTGGTGTCGAAGTGGCCGTCGAATAGCTGGAAGTATAGGAATATTAATTAGTTCCCATACCTTAACTAATCAAATGCCTCAACAACTAAAACTGGTTATTTCTTGAGGTAAAAATTTTTTTTTTTTTAAAAAGGAAAATTCAATACATGTACCTCAATGAAATGAGTATTATGTACACAATAAGAGAAGTGGTGCTACTTACATCTAAAACATCTCCTTCAACAGAGTATCCAAACAAAAGTTTCTGAGCTTCCACACTGCCAGAAGAGTAAATGTATACTTTTAGCCCCTGTGCTCGCCATCTTCTGATAGAGGGAATTACATCCTGGTATATCCTGTTAACAAACAGGAGCAACATCAGAATGTAAAGAAGCAAAATTGTTTGTTTTTATGGAGCTTGATTTAAATAAAAGTCTGGAGAACCACTTACTGGCCTTTGATTCTCCCAGATGCATATGCCGTCCTCCACATGTGACCTTGGAACTGTTTGAGTGCTGTCGACTTCCTGTCTGCCGCCATCTGCCACAGCACATTATCCACTACTTCCCTAATGGCCTTCTCCTCATCTGTGTGAACCGTCTGGTCCAGGGCGTGTACAGGGCACGCCCGATTCTGCCTCATGTCTTCTTCAATCTGTCAAGACAGTGAGTTTTCATTAGGAGAGCACTGGAGTGTGTTTAGCGAATTACTTACATTAATATGAGAATAATAAAATGTTGAGAAGCATCGCTGCACATACTGTAGTACACATCCAAACAGTCAGATACTGTAAGCTCCTGCATTACAATAACACATATCTAACACATAACCAACTACCTCTTAAAATGGATAATTAATGTAAAAATGAATCAAAAAGTTATATAAGCAATGTTTAGCAATCATAACAGTTTATCGCCATGTTTACAAAAGAGTCAATGGTCTGGATTTTTCTTTTACCAGAGACAAAGTTATTCAACACAGTTATTTCACATTTGGTTCTTCTTTGTTCTAGCTCCGTAACACAGTGGACTTAACAAAAAGACTTGGTTTAAAGTTGTGATTGCTGACATCTATTTACATTATCTGCATGAATAATCAGTCAAAATGGTAAGCACAGCTGAATAATTCTACATTGGGTGAAAGAGGGAGGTTAATGTTTTACTTCATAGAGATGCAGAAATAAAGCTTACGAAGCTGAAAAAATAACAATAACAAAAATAATAATTGAGGTTGTGTGGAGGTCATGTGTTACTGATGACATAATGACTAATCAACTTAACTTGGGTTGATTATTCAGCCTGACAATGTAATTCAATTCCCATTCCCAGTTCCCTAGAAATTATAACCAATTTTGATCCACATTGATTTAAAAGCTTATTTGGAATGGTCATCTTCTACAAAGTACAATACAATATTATCAGATTTAAGCCAAAGTTTGTAAAAGTGTATGAAATACATGTCCTACATAAAAAGACATGCTGTGCATATCAAAGGGCAAAGTCTTCAGCCTTCACTCCTTCAGCTCTATATTAGTGCTTGTGTAATCAGTGGGCTTAAGTGAACACTAATTACAGGGGAAGAGTACGTTTTACAGTAAAACTAGCTGTTTAAGTGGGTGTTATCAGTGGTGAATAACACTTGATCATTCTTTGTCCCCTTACCTGTTTCTTTAGAAGATGAACATCTTGTTTGCACTCATCTTCCTCCCAGTGAGTGGACAGGTAATCCTCCAGATGCTCCCTGATGTATGGGAATAGGATGTCCTGCAAGTGGCATCAGAGAGTCATTCCATGAACCATCACAGTTTCGTTACAGACACAAAGCCGTGACACACTTATTTCCTTTGGTTGAACCACAATCAGTAGCATTAGATTCTACTTCTAATTCATAGTCTAAGTCGATATGGGACTAATGTGGATTGGTATGTCAGCTGAAGTTTTTGATGCATATGCGGTTTAAGTGCAATAATACTGGTCACATTTGCGTAAATAAATGCACATAGAAATGTGCACATGTAAAGTACGTACTGAATAACAGAGTGTCATATAAGTCAGTATCGACATAGGACTGGCCTACCAGTCTGGGCTGCATGTGAACTTGTGCATGTGGTGTGTGTCCGTCATAACTTACCTTGACAAATGTGATTGGAGTGGTTGTACCTTCGATGTCCAATAAAAGTGCACTAGTATTTGCGGGTATTGAAACAGTAGCCATTTTTCAAAGGAATCTGCAGCTGGCTAGCTGACTTTAGCTTATCTAATTTACGGCACCAATATGTTGAACCCAGGTAGCACTGGTCCCACTTATTTACACAGAAAAACGAAGCAGAACAAATATTACCCGTGCAGAATCTGTCAACCTGAGCAGCGTTTTAATGGGAGTTGTCTTGAACTAGCTAGCCAGCCAGCTAGCTCTCGGTGCATCGCTTCCTAGCTAACTCTGACTTGACTCAGCAGTGAACACACATGTGCGGAGCTGTCAGTTCTTCTTCCCGCTCAGTGGGGGGCGGTACTGTGTATTCATCCAACAGCGACAACGACAGGAAGAGGAAAAATACAGCGATAAAAACAAAACGACGCATACAGTTTGTAGGTTTTGAAGAAAACTGCCTAAACGGGGCACAGTTTGCTTTCAGAATAACGTTACGACTTGAAGAACTTTGTCCAACCTGCAGCTGCTCTAAACGAAGCGGGAAAAAATATAACCAGACATTCGCGGCGAACCACAAGCTAGCACCAGCGCAGACAGCTAACTAGCCTGCTAGCATCTTTAGGGAATTCTGACGTAGCGTGAGTTTTGCAGCATACCAACACTAACTTTAGTGAGCAATCCTCAACCTGAAAGACTAAACATGTCGGAAGACTATGAATTCAGCGACGACCCAACCATGATGAGAATGGAGGAGGATGGAGAAGCCAACAGTGACGACCCGATGTCAGCCGGTTGTGAGCCTGGCCTGGCAGGGGGAGAGGCCGAAGGATCCAGAATTGACGCCAGTAAAAACGAGGAGGATGAGGGGTGAGTAAACATGACACTGAGTTAAAAATGTGAAAGGCTCCAGAGCTGCAGAAAACACAAGACGACACAAAACTGCACTATGAACATGTTACTACAAATACTGAAAAGGACTTGATATATGTTTGATATCTGATTAAAACATGTGAAGACTAAACACAGAGTAAGTATTAAAAAACACAGAAAACATTGTCAATAACTGATTTAGTGTTTTGTACTCAAGTTGTGGATGCAGCTTTACAGAGACTCCAGATATCCTTCAGCATTTTATATCCTTTTTTTTTTATTATTTATCTTTCGATTTTAGTTAGATTTTTAACAGTGGTAGAGTATTATATTCAAACAATAATGATTTGATAAAAATGTTAAATGATAGGGGAAAAAAGAAGCAAACTTAAAGAGTATAATTTTTCTTAAAGGTAATGTGTATATTATAAATAATTAATTCCAAACCAATTCTCTCACTTGCTAAACTTTAAAGTATTAAAGTTTGGCATTTTTGTTTGAAAAGGTTCATGCTAAAATTGAAGAGTACAGAGGTTCTGTGATGTTTACAGTATGTAGTAAAACTGCTATTCATGCTTCTTAACTGTGTCTCTTTTATATAGGAAAATGTTTGTTGGAGGGCTCAGCTGGGACACAACCAAGAAAGATCTGAAAGATTACTTTACCAAGTTTGGTGAGGTTGTAGACTGCACACTAAAACTCGACCCCATGACTGGCCGTTCAAGGGGCTTTGGTTTTGTGCTCTTCAAAGAACCTGAAAGTGTTGATAAGGTATTATCCTGTCCCATGAAGCATTGTGTTTTTCTTTTGTTTTTTTACCTTATTGAAGCTTATAATCTTAATGGGAATGAACCACAACATTACAGTATCCTTTGTGGTGGTATAAAAGTCATATTGCCATTGTGTGCCATCTTATCTAAAACTACCATTCTATTCAATAGGTTGCCTCACAGAAGGAACATAAACTAAATGGAAAAGTCATTGACCCCAAAAAGGCCAAAGCAATGAAGAGTAAGGAGCCTGTGAAGAAAATCTTTGTTGGAGGTCTTTCTCCAGACACTCCTGAGGAGAAAGTCAGAGAGTATTTTGATGCCTTTGGAGAGGTATGTCCATCGTGTAACCTTCTCAGAATTGCAGACAAACAA
The DNA here is from genome assembly GCA_029814465.1 of Ostorhinchus cyanosoma. Lineage (NCBI taxonomy): Eukaryota > Metazoa > Chordata > Actinopteri > Kurtiformes > Apogonidae > Ostorhinchus > Ostorhinchus cyanosoma. The sequence goes on from JAPTYQ010000005.1 coordinate 34,092,726, forward strand.
ATGTTGTTAGTATGATTCTTTATATGTGACTTTGTAATAATGGTACAAACAGGTGGAGTCAATTGAACTTCCCATGGAGAACAAAACAAACAAAAGACGAGGCTTCTGCTTCATAACTTTCAATGATGAGGAACCAGTTAAGAAGATCATGGAGAAGAAGTACCATAATATTGGACTAAGCAAGGTACATATTTGTCGTTTTCATCAAAACCATTTCCACTTTAAAATGACATTTCACAACAGAGGTCTGATGACACAATGGGTAATTTTGCTTCTCTTCAGTGTGAAATCAAAGTGGCCATGTCCAAGGAGCAGTACCAACAGCAGCAGTACTGGGGAGGCCGAGGTGGATACTCGTCCAGGTCACGAGGAAGAGGTGGTGGTGAGTTTAGGAGGCCATCGTATATGTACGTAAAGTGTTGCATGTAAATGTATTTTAGGATTGAACACTATTAAAATAATGTAAAACTCAGAATATGCCCAAGTCTGCGTTAAATCAATTTCCAATTGAGATTATGATAAAAATTATTTTTTGATCTACAATAATGGTAAAATTTGTAAAGTGGCACATGCAGGTCGACCATTGAAGTCATATAGTACACACTGCTGAGAGTTTGTGCTTTACATGCTTCTTCTTTTCCTGCTACTCTATGTTGGAGTTCAACATCATTATATTTTTCTTTTCTGAAAATTAATTGCCAGAATGACCATTTCCACTAAACCAAAATCATAACTGTAAAATTCGTCAGAATGTGTCACTAGCCAGTTACTTTTCAGTCCCTATTAAGATTAATTGTTCCCTGATGAAACTCCCCCAGGAAGACTGGTGATGACATCCTCTGCTTTTACACTTTCTCTTCATTTGCAGGTCCCAGTCAAAATTGGAACCAGGGTTATGGCAACTACTGGAATCAAGGCTATGGAAATTATGGAAATTATGGATACAGTAATCAAGGTTATGGAGGATATGGAGGCTATGATTACTCTGGGTACAACAACTACTATGGTGGATATGGTGACTACAATAGTAAGTTAACCTGTCCCAAAAGCACCATGACATGCCTTATACTCTATGTCCCCTGTCAGCTGTTATTTAACTTTTATCAAATGACATAAATATTGTATTTTAGATCAATCTGGTGGATATGGCAAGTCGCCAAGGCGTGGTGGTCACTCAAACAGTTACAAGCCGTATTGATGGGGAAAACCCTCCAGATCAGTAGGTATGTAAAAACACGCAACACTACTTGCTTTAAACTTAAGTAGTTACATTTACTTTGCTGTTTGGTAACTTTATGCATAATTTCCTCTTATAAATTTCTTTTTCTCAGCACCCACAAGTGCTTTACAGTAGTGGTAACATAGAGGCTACACTGTTGTGGCGATTATTTTAACACAGCCGGCCTTCTGCTGCCTCTTTTGCACCTTCTTTTTTTTAACTGTAAAGTTAACAGGTAAAGTACTGCTACTACAGTAAATGGATGCCAAAGTTAAGGATGTGCAAGGAAACAGAAAAGGAAGTATGTTGTCTCCTAACTCTGACATACCTTGTTTGTACCTGCCAGCGGAGCTTCCTTGCAGGCCATGAGCTGACTCCCAGATACTCTCAGGGCCCGCTCAATGCGGACCGGGTACGAGAAGCATACGCTCTCGAATGCTGCCATTTGGTATGGTCTTACAACATCCTGTATCAGCATTTCTAAACTAAACAATATGGGACACGTCCAGCTTTGTCATCTTTCTTTCTATTTTAATTTGTTTGCAACTGTATGTAATGTAAAACGTAAAATATACACATGTAATTGTCATTTTTTACAGGCCCTTACTCCCCCACAAGTAATGATTATAAATATGATAAAATAACTATTTGCTTTTCAAAGGATACGTACAGCTTTCTCTGGACTTTCCAGTTCCTATTGTTAATATATGCATTCCTAATCTTACCTAAAATGCTTGTTTCTTTATTTAGCTCTTGTAGCCAGTAGTCCATGAGCTAAAACCTGGTTCGTATTGGACTCTACTGTGTTGGGGGATAAAGTGCTTTACTTTTCTGTACATGTATTACTCTGTTTTTTGTTACTGACAGCGATGGAAAAGACTCCTCTATAATTTTCCTGTAACATATTTTCCTCTTAACCTTTTGTAAAACAAGAAGAATCAAAGTGTCATTACATCTCCAGAAATTTGCATGTAATGCTTTCTTTAATGTGTTTTTTTTTGACCAATTGAAGGTTTCTTCCATTTAGTATTTTGGCTTTGACTTCAATTTATTGCACTTCAGGATTTCTAGCTTATGGACTAACTTTTTGTAACTGTAAAATGTTAAAATAATTGTTCTCAGTTTGCTTTTTACATTGGACATTATAAACACGAGGGATTCCTATTTTTGTGGTGTAAGCCTGATGGTTATTTGTTTCATCTATAGCTAAATTGTTTTTGTTTGTTTTTCATAGGTTTCAGAGTGTTGAAAGACTGCTGTCGTGAGGACAGGAGGAGCGTTTTCCAGAGAGATGATGGTATCCAGCAAAGTTCATTAGTAACTGGATTCAAAAAAGCAAAAAAGAGAAAAACGAGGAGCACTATGACCTACATTTTCTCAATATTTACCAGAGTATTTGTTGTATCTTACCGTTTTGGATTTTGATGTTTTGCATTTATTTAGATTACTGCCAAGGTTTATCCGCCGAGTTCCTTACCCTGTCTTGTTTTTGTATTTAATGTTCTAAAATGCTCTTTGTGAATCACGTCATTTACAACACAGCGGCAACAGTCGAGTGGACGGAACAGATCACAGATATTTATAGTACGGTGGTAGCAAAGCAACACAATGCATCCTTCCAGTTTATGCTCTTTATCATAGTCATCAGTCTTATAATACATGTGTTATTACAGAGTTTTGAGCGTCATAAACATACAGTATATACAGTGTATTGGTCATCAAGAAATGCCACAATAAAAAAAAAAAAAATTAAACTGCTTATCTGTAGTTGTGATCTGGTGTGAACTGTATTTCTGTTGTTACATATTAATGACAGTTGGAGTGTTAAAAGACATACTTTAAACATTTTGAAATCTGCAACTCTGGTTTTTAACTTAACAGTACAAGATGTCCTCACAGAGTAACCTGTTCAAGGTTTAAGTCTTTTCATAAATATTTTGATCTCAAAATATAAAATCTTGAAAATGATTAGCTCACCCAAAAGAGCAATTTGGTACTAAATGGCTCGGTGAGATTCTTAAACTATATTAATTATCTTCAGTCTTGAGCACAACAGAAGAGGACAAATATGACAAACACTTTAACCCTTTAAAACCATGATATACACACCAAAGAACTAGAAATACGTTGGTTTATCTGGACAATACAATAGAATAGTCCACAGAAATGTCTTTAAAAGCCCAAAATGCTCATGGATGCGTTCTTGGAGCAACTCCTTACATAATGTTTATATCTTCAGTTCAATCACAGGTCTATTTAAAATGTATAAATGTCCCCTCTGACAATAAGTAGGTGATAATCCTCGAATCATGCCTCCAAGTGCACTCAAAGTGTTCTATAGATTTTACAGAACATGTGTATGGAAGGAAAAACATCTAATATCACAGTAAAATGCCCTATTTTAACCTAAGACATGAAAACAGCCATGATGATTGTAACAAACAAAAAAATTATTTTCCATTCGTTCAGATTTGATTTGGAACAGCATCAATGTGGGGAATCACTTGGAAAATCCATGAAATTTTGAACAAAAATAAATGATTTAATTTGTCACATCATATGAGGTGTTTTGTCAAATGTCAAAGCAGGTCAAAATTGAATAAAACTACATAAGAGTTCAAGTTACGATAAAATGTATTATAAAAGGAGTTCTAAGTTTTATATTTGGGGACACTATCATCCTCATCTGTTGTGGGTATATCATGGTTATCAACAGTAAATATTGGGGTTAAAGTCAAGTGGTTTGATTTATATCACTTTTGTAGCAAAGAGGATGATAAGGATGATGATGATCAGCACAATCACGCCTATTATAATCATCATTTTAATGTTTTTCCACCAGTATTTCCTGGCAACCCGAGTGGATGTTCTTTGGAACGAGTCAGCCTGCGAAGATAACAAAACCTTCATAAGTGACACATTTTAACAGTCCTGTTATAAAAAAACAGATGTAATAGAACACAGTTCTGAGCTGATTGAGCTGACAGGCTATCAGACACTCACAGACGCTTGCAGGCCATCAGTCTTGCCAATGAGATCATCTAATCTGTCCCCTCGTTCCAGCACTTTGTTGATGTTGTCTTTCAGAATAACTTTCACCTCGTTCACCTGACCCTGCACTTGGTCTAGCTTGGTCGGTGAGGCAGTGGCAGGGGACTGGAAGTTTGGGTCAGCCTGCATGAAACATTAGAAAAACTAGTCAACTTTTGCTCAAATTTACTACCATTATTTTACAGGAAAATCTGCCAAACAAGCACAGGAGCAACACAGCTTCTCTACCTTCAATTTCTAATAACCAGAGCTCACTTCCTGTAACTGTGCTAACAGGAAAGTAGGCTATCAGATGTTCCTGAGTTTGCACAGGCCTGTGTGATTGTCACATGTACACCACAAGCGCTAGTTACACAGTAGCCCTGCTTAACAACTAATGTAGTGTGGAGACTTTCTGAAGCATAAAAATACTAGTTTTAGATTAAACAAAGAGAATATCAACCTTTAGTTTGGTCACATTAAAAAGGAAGGATAAAACCTGAATGAAAATCAAACATAACTACAGTGTAAACATATACTCTACTTACCATGGCAGCACTAATTATCAGTCAAATCCAACAGAACTCAGCTTCATGTGAAAAATTAAGTCCCCCACAAAGTCCTGATCCCCAGGACGATAAACAAACGCGCAGATCTGTGCTTCTTGTGACTGTATGAGTCATAACAGTAAGAGCAGAACAAATGTCTGCTGAAGGTTGCGCCTCTTCTCTGTTATTCATTAACCACCTACTGCCTCAATCAAAGTCTTATTGGCTTTAAAAAAAAAAGAGAGACCGTGACAAAGATCTAGATTTCATAGGATGAACATGCTCTACTTTCATTTCCTGCTTTTTGTGAGCAACCCCCACTACATCCTCATCCCAATCGTATAAGTTAATGTCACCCAGAAAATATAACCACTTGAAGCTGAAAAAGTTCACCTTTTATTTAACTGACCATAGCTGTTCTGTTCATGTCAGATCTATGTGATTTACCTACCATCAGCTGTGAGAAGATCAGATGCAGGCCAACGCTGAGCTGATATGTCTGGGCAAAGGGCTCTGTTTGTTCACCAGAGAGAGATTTGCAAGGCAATAAAGGGTGAAGTCACTTGTTGCTTCACTTCATTTCCTCTTGTCCTGTGTTGTGTGGCTAGTTATTTCACCAGAGGAACCAATGAGCAATAGATTGTGAATTAAAATACACTGTAATAAAACGATTTTAAAGCATGAATAGCTCAGTTCAGTCCACAAATGTACGAATTTTAACAGTTTTTGTCCTGTGCAGGGACAAGGCTAATGTCCAGATCCTGGTGTTTTCTTTGATCTTAAACAAATATAAAATTCTGTTTTTCTAGAAGCAAAAGATTAATCTTATTATTCCAAGTCTACCCAGCAGAGTGAAAATAAAGTCAGTTTATTGGTAAAAATAAACTGATTACTTACTTCATCTGTTATTTTAGCTACAGCAGGCTCGATTCTCACTGCACAACTTCAAAACTAAACCCTCCCCCTTCACTTTTTCTTCCCCTCTTTCCCATCATACGTTATATTACAGGAACCAATGTGTGTGGAACAGGCTGCATCATCAGTTTTGCATAGGAGGATGTAGAGAGTAGGGTGTGGAAGAAGAGGATCAGCTGTAACACATGTTAAGAAATAACGCATTCCTCTGCTTGTATGTGAAGTTATAAATCTAGACTTTTATACATGTCCTGAAGAAAATGTAACCCATGTGCTTGCTTCTTGCCAGATTGGTTGACTTGAGGATAGGTGTGACGTAAAAGCAAGAAATAGCTCCCGTTCACTTCATATGTGGAATCTGTGCATCAGTGTTTGTGGACTGACGTCGCCACAGACTTTCTGTCGACCTGTATTCAGATGAGAAGCCTCCCACAGTCTGTGTCAGTCCTGTTAAAGCATAGTTGAAATAGGTTCCTTTAACTGATTAGCTCCGTGTGTCTGTGTATGTGATCCCAGCTGAACTCATTCATTTCATCTAGAGGATTTCTGTGAAGTTTTTGAGCTTTATTATATTTATATATTTTCTAATATTTATTTTTATTGTATTCATTATTTATTATTTTGATTGACTGAGTTTTAATTTTAGTGTAGCTGTATTTTTTCTGCTTTTTTTTGCGGAGCCTTAATTATCTTATTGTCTACAGCTGTGCCACACAGACCACATTTGTCATTACCATGGCAACGAGCACTGCATGCACTTGAGACACAGCGACTCTCATTTCTGACTGATGGCGACTGTGTTGTCTTTAAAGTGCTTTATAAATAAAGTTGAATTGACATGCATATCTTTTAAGGTAACAGTACAAACCTCAACTACATTTTCTCACCTCTTATATGAATGAGTTTCACCTCCTTTTCTGTGTTCAGGCTGTGTGTTGGATCTGGTGAATCTGTCAATAGTCCCCTGTGCCTTGCACTGCAAGCACACGGGGAAAAACATTACTACGGACTCTTAGGAGTTAACAAAATACCTTTAAAAAAACAAAACAAAAAAAAGATGTTGGCGTTAACCTGAGCAGACGGATGGTGCTTCATCAAGTCAAACCTTGATGATTAATGGTTTTATTTATCAGCCTTGACACATGATAAAGACAAGCTGTGTGACACATGAGTCTGTAAGAGCAGCATCACATCAACATATTAAGTGAGCTTTAATTCACAGGACATTTGCAAAAAACAGGAAATGTACTGTTGTCAATGTTACCATTGGATTTGCACATACAGAAAACAAAAGTAAAACAGCAGCAAATACATTTTTTGAGAAGAGAAATTCTGATATTTATTCTCTCTGTGCAAATGATTATGTATGCTTTCTTTTCTGTATGCCTGAGCTGCACAGAACTGGGTCAAAGGGCTTTTGTTTACTCTGCACCTTATGCATGGAATCAACTGCTGAAACACTAGAAACTGAG
>JAPTYQ010000005.1:34105890-34118802 GCA_029814465.1 Ostorhinchus cyanosoma
TGTGCAGCAGAAGATAATACCTGTGATACCTAATATTACCATAATCTTCAAATTTAGAATTACGTTTAAAAAATTCAGGAACTAAAATAAGATAATTTTAATTAAATACTCATTAATTTTCCAAAGCCACAGGGAGCCACAGCAGAGGGACAAAAGCTCCTCATGAGGCTCCAGAGCCACTGGTAGTTTATATAAAAATGTGGTTGACAGGAGGACCCCGTCAATACTCTGCAAGACGCTGTGGTGAGCAGAGAGATGGAGGATCTGGCACAAGGAAACATTTTTCTTTTTACTGGCTACGACAACTAGCGGCGGTGTATCTCAGATTTTGACTCGCAACTCAAAGCAAAAAATCAACGGAGTGATGGCTCGTTACTCGGAAAACTCATAAATTGGTACAATCGTAAGTCAAGGTACCACTGTATATCTTCATAGGAACTAGACCAGTGCAAATGAAAATCAAAAATCACTATGCAATATAAACATGGCATTGTTAATTTATTCCTGTGTTTTGGTTTGGATGTACACTTTTTACTTAAATAAAATGTGGTAAATAATATATCTTGACAGACACTTTTTCTGATCTTTTTATCTTTATTTAGTCACTTAACTAAGTAAAGGTGCGACATCAGGAAAATATAATAGCAGAATCTGAAAAAGTACATCTTCTTTCTGCACCTCTCAGTTCAAATCAAGATTGGATGCCATTTCAAACCGCTTTGCATAAGTGAGAACACTTCCACGGTGAATCACAGACTAGAGCGTTAGAGTCACATCTGACACAATCTTAACAGTAGTCAGTAATTACAGCTGTCGGTCACATATTTAAACCTTTAAAATGAGGGTACATTTTCTAGGGCCCAAAAAAGTCTAGAAAAGTAGGTAGAATCTATTTTTCCTCTCAGACCACCTAACTCACAAAATACTCAGATTATTTTGACATTTCTACCCAATGATGCTAATAAACTATTAAACACTGCATCCTTTAATGACTGAATTTTGACATCTGTTGTATTCTTTGTCTCTTCAGGGTCTGATGTTTGGCTATGCTACAGATGAGACTGAAGAGTGCATGCCTTTAACCATCCTTCTGGCTCACAAGCTCAACTACAGGATGAAGGAGCTGTCACGCAACGGAGAGTGTCCATGGATACTCCCAGACTCCAAAACACAGGTCTGCCACTGCAGTGTTGAAAGCATATGTAAATTGTCTCCGTTGTCAGTGTTGTAAAGTAATGATGTTTAGACTGTCCCTTCACCTTACAGGTCACAGTGGAGTATATTGACAACAAGGGAGCCATGGAGCCACTGCGGGTTCACACTGTGGTCATCTCAGTACAACACGCTCCTGATATTAGCCTGGAGGAGATCAGGCACAACCTGATGGAGAAAGTGATAAAGGACGTCATTCCTGCCAAGTACCTGGATGAAAAGACCATTTATCATCTACTGCCAAGTGGGAAATTTCTCATTGGAGGTCCACAGGTGAGTAAAGGGATTTGGATTAAATGTGTAATCTGTGTCATTTTTGTCAAGTGTGTAAGATTTAGTGGGCTTTTGAAAGGATTTGATGATGAAATGGAATGTAATATACAGAATTATGTTTACATTAGTGTATAGTCATGTAAAAAAGATGTGTTTTCATTACCGTTTAGTGAGTCGATTTATATGTCCAGATGGAGCATTAGGTGACTGATGTGTTTGGATCAACAGGGCGATGCGGGCCTGACGGGGCGTAAAATCATAGTTGACACTTACGGAGGATGGGGCGGGCATGGAGGAGGGGCCTTCTCTGGGAAAGATTACTCTAAAGTGGATCGGTCAGGGGCTTATGCAGCACGCTGGGTCGCCAAGTCTCTGGTTAAAGCTGGGCTGTGCAGAAGGGTCCTTGTCCAGGTGAGGATGTAGCTGTATGTGCTCCTGTCTGGTTCACATTCCATGAGACTAACTATTTTTTAGTTATGCAGGGATTACCCTTACTTCAGTCACACATCTTATGATCTAATGTTTGAGGGGTCTTAAGGGTCTTGAGAGTTTTGCAATTTTTTTTTTTCAGATCTCATATGCTATCAGTGTGAGCCATCCACTGTCCATCTCAGTGTTCCACTACGGTACTTCACAGAGGGATGAAGATGAGCTGCTGCAGATTGTGCAAAAGAACTTTGACCTGAGACCTGGAGTCATAGTGAAGTATGTGTGGAATTTTTGCATCCTGCAAAACCTCATTTGACAATTGATATCGCAAATAAGATATTGTAATTTTTACTGTTTGCTTTACAGAGAGCTGGGCCTGAAGAGGCCCATTTACCAGGCCACTGCCTGCTATGGTCACTTTGGAAGAGCGGAGTTTCCCTGGGAAAAGCCGAAGCCTTTGGTGTTTTGAGTCTAGCAGTTGAAGACATTCAATCCATGTCTTAATAGTGATTCCTCAAACAATACTTCTATGACTTTTAAAACTGTGTAATTGAAAGCATAAATGTCTTGTATGATTTCTGACCTTAAACTGTACAAAGCTAGTGGTCAGTGCCCTTAATAATGAATTACCTTTGATTTATTTCTATCTTTTTATAACAAAGCAAATGTTTAGGAACATTTTTTATAACAAACTAGTATGCAATGATTTCAAGGTACTATATTTTGGAACACCACTGTCGAAATAAAGAAAAACCTTGTTTGTAAGAAATTACAAATATGCTGTATGTATTCTTTTCCTCATCCATGTGACCAATCTGTGATAACTGTCATTACCACTGGATGGAGGTACAGGTTGCATAACATTGTCATGAGGAAGTCAAACATGATTGTGTTATGGGATCTACAGTTGTGAGGTGATTTTTATACTGAATAATGTGAGCTTGAGCTGCCTGGTTTTCTTTTACTGCGTAAGTTACAACAGTGGGATGAAGATAAAGTTACTTGTACATGTAGGAGCCACAAAAAGGACTAAAAAGAAGTTGAACCAATCATAAACCTCGAGAAACATGCGTATATGTAAGCTCGTCTGTGATTGGCTGACGCTGAACAGAGGAGGCCCGTACTGTACTTCCCTTGTGTAGTTTGAGTACGACTTTTTAAACTGGTCTGTAACAGGGTAGGGTAATGCTGCTAACACTACACACATCTGGATTATTCACCGAGACACGGGGACGAAAGTGTGTTTTAAAGGAATAAGATGGAAGTGTGTACACCTAAAGGAGAACAGACGGGGTGTGTCTGTCTGTGAGGTTTTTTTTATGCTGTTTTGGTTAATTTTTTTCCCTCTTGTGAAGTGACGGAGCACAGAAAGTTGGTGTAAGTTGAACGGCGCCATGCTGGGGAACGGAGGAGGTTACGCGGTGAAGAGAAGGAAGAAACCCGTTCAGAAAAAGTAAGATTGAGTTCTTAACAAGGCCGTTTACCCTTATGATATGTGTCCGTGGGGTATGAAATAACAGAGGATACAACAATGACATGGCCAGCAGGTCGCAGACAGTGGGCGGAGCTAGCATCCGTCAATCATCAGCAACCGTCAACACACTGTAATTAGTACAATCAATGAAGATCGATACCTCTCATCGCCACAGGTTTCATCCAAATTTGTGCTTATACATAACTTACCTACATACAGGAGTGTTTTTTTTTAAATAAAATTGTTGTCAGTGAACAGCATTGCATCTGCATTTTAAAGCCATCATCTTCACCTAATGGCATTAAAATAGGTGAGAAGGAGGCTGTGGAGGTGGATATTCTAGCTGTAACAGCCTCAGAAGAACCTAAGCCTCATTGGAAACTTTTAGCCAACATGAATTACAATAACCATACTTGATAAAGTAAAAAAAAAACAGCATATCTCAAATGTGCTGTATGCTGTGATATACAGTTAAACGACTAATACTTAAAATGTCTATAGATATATAGCACTGTGCCAAAGTCTCAGGCCACCAGTAGGTTTGTTGTTTTTGCAAAATTATGGTAATATGTACATGCATTTCCCAGCCGCTGTACTCAAATGGAATATGAGAACACTGAAAGCAAGAAAAAGCAAAACAAAGACTCCAGTATTTAGTGGGACTTCCCTCCATACTACACATCTCTTCTGGGCACACCATACGATATTTACTGCTCTTTGCACCAAGTTTTATTCAACATGTCAGTAGTTCCTGATTGGCTTGGCTATTTTATTTTATTTATTTTTTTTTTTGTTGGAACATAAGTCGCACTAAATACTGACTGTTGCTTGTAGAATCTAGTTAGTTCATACTTTTGTGAATTTTTAGTACAGTGCACTCTATTTGCCTGTATATTCTCGTTGTATTTGTAAAAATAGCATTGCTAAAGGTGGCCTAAGACATTTGCACTTCAGCCTTGTATATTCAATAGTTATGGAAACTAAATATGTTTCAGCAATCCCCATGGTTATATGCTTCAAGCTGTTTTTATTGTAAAATATGGGCAATTTGTGAGTTAGTATTAAAATACAATTGTATCTATCAAATGAGGTTCTGAACAGTAGATTTTGATAAATGCTCTCAGACATTGCTGATATGTTAAATGTCTAATACAGGCTCCCCATTTTATCTTTTTTTTCTACACATGGTAGTGTGAAGGTGGTTTTTGCAAATAACTATGTAAACACTTCCTTGTACAGATAATCCTCTCATGTTATGTTTTTTCCAGGGGGCCCATATACAATCAAACATACTGTAGAGTTTTTCTTTTTTAAGTCTCTCTTAACAATGACGTTACAGAAAAGCCAGAATGTATATTTAACCGCAGCTCTTTTTGACAATGTATGGAATAGGAAGGTGCCACCTAAGCTGTAACCTGACTCAACTGGGCCTCACATTTCTGGATCCAGAACCACGATTGTGTAAATGAGTGTTGTAGTTCTTTAGCTAGGCTCCAAGGCCATTAAAAAGAATTGCTAATAAGCCTTTTCCACTGGTTTGACTACTTAAATGTATGTGTCTGGTTTATATGAAATATGTATCATCCATTAGGAAATGATTTCAACTTGAGAAAAGGCTTCATTTCATAGATAGCTAGGTTCTTCTATGATTTAGCTTGCTGACTATTATGTTTTTAATCAAATTAAAATAGTAAAATTAAAACTAATGTAGCTCCACAGAGGTTCTGACCATCTAAAGATCTATAGCTGAGCCAATCCTTGCTGACCTTTTGTAGTAATGTACACACAAATACGTATAATGATGCTACAAATGCTGATTGGCTCTCGTTTGCATTAATGTGCTCAAAGTTAGCCATAAAAGCATTAAAAAGATCCAGTACAGACTTAAAAACTTAAAACATCTTCGGCAAATGATGATGACGATGAAGCAGCTGAGCATGATCATGGAATTTTTAAAGATGGAATAACTAAGAGGAAAATAGGGATCAGTTATCAGGGAATGATGAGTAGAGTATTTATTGTGATAAAATAACCTACATTGGCATAACATAAGATAGTACATATGATACTGATTAGTTATTTTTTCTTTTTGTGGGAAGGTGGTTGTTTTTTAACTATCAGACTTGGGACTCAGATTACACAGGAATGAGAACCTGGTCCTGAGGAGTTGTGGATGTGATGTGTGAAGATATGGTTCTGTCCAAGTTACATTTTCATTAAGAGATCCCATCTTTCAACCATAAAGTATGTATAAACCAGCAATATGAGTCATATTCAGCATGAGTGTGTTGTTTAGAAGGACGAACTTAACACTTTACACTGTGATAGAGGCGAGGGTGTTAAAATCATGTGCTTAGTCTTTATGATGGACAGTGAATCTATAAAAAAAAAAATAAATAAAGTGTGAATGCAGGATATGTAGCTTGGGTGTTGATCCTCCAGGCTGTATGAAATATCCAAAACAAACAAGGATGATTATTTCAAAGCAGTTTCTCTTTAACATTATACTAGAATTCTTGTTTTCTATTTAAGTTCATCCTGTTTATTCCTATAACACAAATCATTGTTTTGTCTTGCTTTTATCAGCTTGCTGTTGTCAGTGGACCATGCTGTTATTGTTGTTTTAATTTCCATCCTGTTTTTTCAAGCAGCTGTCTGTAATGTAATTATAAATACCGCATTGAACTTCTAATCCAGCTGAATTCAAGTTTTTGACATTTTTGTTTTCGTCCTTTTTTATTTTCGCTCTTTTTTCTTTGTGGTTTCACCTGTGTTTTCCCTCCTTCATTCCTGCCTGCGTCTCTCTTCCATTCACCTCTTTTTTTATATCTCTGTGTTTAGTTAAGGAGAGATGGCACACACGGCTGCAGCATGTTGGGGCATGTATGAGAGGAATTATGTGTGTAATTTGTAGTAATAATGGCATAGGCCAAGTTGAAGAACAACAGACACATGCTGTCTGAAAATTATGATGTAACACAGGATTGGGCTTCTCCGCAACAAATTCCTTTGTAATTGTGTGTGTTTGTTTGTTGGTTTTTTTTTTAGAAATTAATCCAAGACAAAGGGAATGAATGTGTAATTCTCATTCTGGTGATAGCAAAATATGAAAACACTCTCTGTCTTTGCCACATCGTTAAACCACTAAATCAGTGCTTGGTTTTATGTCTTTTAGAGTTAATTTGGACAACAAGCAACTTTATCTTCTACAAATTCAATATTGGGATTTTATGTACATGCACAGCATTGTATGCATGCTTTTTAAAGTTTATGTATATGAGTATGACACATATCCTACATCCAGGTATCCACAGGTTTTGATGTGCACATCCCAGCTGCAGTTAAAGCTTGTTACAGGATATGAAAACTCAACCTTATACCAAATACTTCCACTTCAACCCATGGAAATTCCATTGTGTGCTACAGATGATCAAAACAACAAACATGTTTTAGCAAGCATTATCGCTGAACATATTTTGTCTCGTTTTAGTGTAAAGCCTCCACCTGTGAAAACCAATCCATCCAAACGCCACCGGGACCGGCTTAACACAGAGCTCGACCACCTGACCAGCCTACTGAACTTCCCCGAAGAGGTCAAGAGTCGCTTGGACAAATTGTCAGTGCTGCGGCTCAGCGTGGGATACCTCAAGGTTAAGAGTTACTTCCATGGTCAGTAATGTATTCTTCCACATGCGTTGAGTTCAAACACCCAGATATTTGTGGTTACTCAGAGCAAAGCCTCACTTATGAAAAGTCACAAAACTTGCATGTATTCATGTAACATTCACATTTAAAGGTGTTCTGCAGAAGTGTGTGTATGTGGAACAATGTGTCAAATGTTGAAATATGCTGCTCCAGACATTTTTGTGGCCTATCAGAGTGTTTGGGGTGTCTGAGTGGGAACTTGATGCTGTGAAAAATGAATAGTAGCCCTGCTGGGTGGGAAACAGGAGGAGTGTGCTTTGGGGCAGTTAGAGAAGAGGCAGATGAACATGAGACAGGCAGAACAGCAGCTCAGTGTTTGGGCAGAGCTCTGAGGTGGATACCTACTGTGATGCATTTGGCTGAAATAGTCACCTTTGTGAAAGTTGTCACAGGATCAGCTTCAGGTGTACGTTTGTTGCCACTAAACCAGTGGGTCCCAACCTTTTGTGACTAGGTTTGCACGATATTGGAAAAAAAAACTGACATTGTGATTTTCTTCATCCCTGCGATATGTATTGCGATATGAAAAAAATATTCAGGAGGATATAATAGCTGTGTGGTGCTGACTTATAATACTATGGAGGTCCAGAGTAGTGCGTTCCGTTCCGTTCCGCCCACAGAAGTGAAAGTGAAACTTATCGCTTATGTATCTTTTTCCTACCACCTGAAGCTTCATTAATTTTCATTTGCGTGGGTACGAGGTGTCGCTGTGCCACAGCGAAACCTCACCAGCAGAAACACTGCGTTGTTACTGGCAACTCACTCCATGTGCAGGGGCGTGGTCTACTTCGATAAACTGATTAAGAATCAATGTGATTGGTGGATCGCTGCACAAAGTGTGTGTCAGGTACCATTGAAATTAGATGAGGACAGGTTAGTTGATTTGCCTCCAACATCGCAGGAGCTGCGATGTTGCTATGGCGGATGCGTACATCGCGATGACGATACTCAAATGATATATCGTGCAGCTCTACTCCTGACCCCATTTTAACATCACAAATTTCTGACGTCCCCAGACATTCAAAATTGAGAATTTTTTCTTGCTAAAATTAATTTGTTTTTGATCATGTAATAGTTTGCTACACTATAAATGTTAATTTTAGACAACATTTAGGCTATATAATGTATATTATTATGGACAAAGGCAGAAAAGCCAGGTGTAGATTACTGCACAAAGTAAGCAAGTAAGTAAGAATTTTATTTTCTTTGGCCAGCTTTTATTTACAAGGCTGACAATTAATACTGAACAAACAATACCTCAAACAATGAATTATGAAAGAGCTGCAGCATCTGAAACTGACCACAATGAATATTTGACAGATAAACAGTACCACAGTGTTTCAGTTTCAGCTTCACAGTTTGTCATGTCTTTTCTGTATTGTGATTCTCTCAACTCTACACATATTTTTGGTAATTTTTTTTTTTTTTTTTATCAATTACTAGAAATTTCAGGTGACCCCATTTGAATTCCAGGCGACCCCATGTGGGGTCCTGACCCCAAGGTTGAAAAACATTTTACTAAACCCAAAACAAGCTGACCCTGATGACCTCCAATACAGTAAACTGTTTTGTCAGACTAAATAGCACACCATTACTAGCAGACCGTGTGGTTTTCCTTCTGTGTATTTACTACACTTTGGTACAAATGTATTAATCATGATAGTTTGGAGTAGGGAATTTTGGCAGATAACTGCGAGCAGAAACATGCTTTACACAGAGAAATCTAATCAAATTTATAATTTATTAGGACATCTTATGTAAAATTAAATTTTAATATAAATCAGTGACACAATGACATTACTATGACTTCATACGTTGTAGTTATTGTGTGTAAGTCCACTTCTGGTGGTACATCATAATCCTCTAACAGCTTCACATATTCCAGTGTGACAGGTGAAGACTGTACAGCCTTCAGCCACCGTCAAGTTTAACTGATACTGATAGTTTGTAAAACGTCCCATCAACCTGTAGGTTTTACATGCACAGAAGCAACTTGATAACTGTAAATCACACAGCAGGTCACTTATACAAATTCTTTTGTAGCTTATCTGCAGGGTTTTTCCATTATAGGGAATTAGGAAGTGTCCACCTTTGTTAAATTAGTGCTGCCTTCAGTCCTCCTTTGATAGAGTTTTAGAATATGCTATTTTTTAACAGGTAAGGTTCATAAACAGTTGCTTTTGACAAAGCAGTAGTCACAGTAATACTGGCATGTAATTTGGAGTCATGAGGCGATCAGTCTCTTATTCACTGAGGAGGATTGTCTGTGGGGCCATCAGACACATACTCCCTTTATGATCCACATATTCAACCTGTGACATTAAGGCTCCAGAGAGTTCTCCAAACCCTCTCTCTCTCTAGAGTCTTTCTCTGTGGCTCTGCTATCAGCCGGCTGATCACTGCTGTTGATGGAGCAGAGGGGGTTGTGGGCGCAGAGCGAGGAGGGCCAGCAGCTCTGAAGCACAGTGGCACGACATGAGGGCTCTTGACGATGTTGTGCAAACTGGCATGTTGATAAACTTATGAAGCTTCTTTTATTTATGTGCATTAATATTTGTCAGAAATAGTTGGAAAAACAACAACATTATTTTGTGGTTAAGGACAGAAATTACAGCGAAAACAAGAAAATAGTTTCATTTCATTTTGAGTCTGGTCCTATGAAGACTGGATTTACGTCACTACAGCTGCTCCCGCATCATTGTACATCATGCAATATTTTATCTGCTTGCAACTTTGATGTCCATCCTCCTCAGCATCACAACA
Source organism: Ostorhinchus cyanosoma (assembly GCA_029814465.1). NCBI lineage: Eukaryota > Metazoa > Chordata > Actinopteri > Kurtiformes > Apogonidae > Ostorhinchus > Ostorhinchus cyanosoma. The sequence continues at coordinate 34,115,747 of JAPTYQ010000005.1, forward strand.
AGTGGTTGTCAAGGCCAGCTGTTCTGATAACAGTGATAAAGGTTCCAGGTTCCATTCTTAGTCAGACCGGAGCCTTTCTGTATTGGGTTTACCTGTTCTGTCCATGCTGCTTTCCTCTGGGTGCTCCTGTTTCCCCACCATTAAAAACAGGTACATATAGAATAGTTCTCCTGTTAGTTCCCCTTAACACAATACTGATGAAGATCTGGAGTTGGTCCCTGAGTGCCTTCAATGACAGCTTACAGCTCCTAATGTGAGCTGTGTACTAATGTTAATCCTAGGTACTGTGTTTATGGATTATGGGTAAAATGTAGAGACCAAATTTCCCTGCGGGGATAGTAATGTTACCCTTTAGACTTTCTGCTGTAAGGAAAGATTCACTGAAGGCTATGTCTTATGATTATAAGCATTTGAGGTTCAGTGTGTGATATTTAATGATGTCCACTAATGAACGTGCAAATTGCACCCAAATGAATTTCAGTGTTGCTTTTGTGGAACCAGTCTAGTGTGGAAGCTTAAATGACTTATTCAAACGTCTGAACTGACATTGCATCTCATATTAGCAACCTGTGTCAATGGGATCATTTCCCTAAATTAGAGGGAAGTTTGCATCACTAAGTAACAAAACAAAGCAACCAACATAATATTAATATATTGTTCTATATTATATTGTTACAACCAGACTAATGGAGCCACTGGTGTCTGCTGAACTCTAAGTAATGTACTGCTAGCCAAAGTCAGCAACATGAAGGAAGATCATATTTCAACAGGGCAAGACGCACAATGAATGTTTGTTTACTAGAAAGTTTGCGTTCTTTCTGAGGTGATATCTGAGGAGATATGGCAGACTAAAACTGCATCAACATGGTAACGCGGCTGACGAGATGATCTGAAAAACAGAGATGACATAGCATGTAAAACCTGCAGGAAAAACTAATGCCAAACCTGTTCATGGTGTTGTTTTTGTCTTGCAACACCAGCCCCATCTTGACAATGCTGAAGATGTTACTGTTGTGGTTCTGTTCCTGCTTCTTCATCTCATTATTTTGTGTTTATTGGTGGTTGTTAAACCAACTTAGTGATGCAGTACCACTGCAAAGTGGACTGGTTCCAGTGTTTGACTTCATGTGATACCAAAATTTTACACTGGCCCAACAGTAACCTGAATATACCCTATCTTACAGTGGCTGCAAAATGGAAGTCAGTCTGTTTGTTTTGTCAACTCTGGACTTTTCAGTCAAGGGGATTTTTACTCTGGTCTATATTCAGGCATATTAGATAACAGTAATGAACCTTAACCCTGGATGCAGAATAAAATGGAAAAAAAGTAGAATATGAATTACATTCAAAGCTACAGTAGAAACGTAGCGATGTAACAGTAATTTGCCTTCTCTGTAAATAAAAAACTATTAATTGGAATGTAACAGAGCAATTATTTTTTCATATTTTTATGATTAATTAGGGATTATGTCATTCTCCTAAACCTTACTGAACTAAAAATAACAAAACACAAGTTTTATAATTAAACTTGGAAATACGATGAATTAAGTAAACAGATAAGATGTGCTGTGGTCATTTGAGCTCTTTATTGACTCGATTATGCTCCAGTTTCTTTAATTCTTATCTACCTACCAGAATGAACAGACCCCTCCCTCTGGGGCCTGAAACGAAGAGGCGACACTAAATCTTCTTGACCCAGATTTAGTCATGCAAGGGCTAAGCAAGGGGCTATTGTGTGTGTGTTCATGGCCTATAAAGAGTGTATAAGCAGTATCATATCTGACTGTTAGAAGGTATTTGTGTCAGTTATGATAGTGTAATGTGTTTATTGCATCATAGTGTTGTAGTTTGTGTTTTTGTTTCTGTGGCTTTACCCTAATTTGTCTAATCTTCCAGAGCAGTTTCCCCTGATTGTGCAGGATGTTTGTTTAGGGCTGATGTAAAAACAACACAAGACATTGCCACAGTTCTCTCACACACTTCTCTCAGGTGTTTGATGTCTTCGTTTTAAAGAAAAGACAAAAACAGAGACTGGCTGTTATATGATACACTTTCCCGTTGTAGTTTATGTGTGTAAAATAAAAACAAATTCTCTGTTTTGCTCTGAAACACTATTTTGTTTCTGGCCACCCATAATATGTCACCTCACAATATTAACAGAAATATATATGACACTTTCAGATAAGTAGGGGTGCAATTACATAAAAAAATAATAGATATATTTTAATATTTGATGGAAGCTTTGTGTAAATGTTTTTACTTGATAGTTTACTTGTTTTAAAGAATCTATCAGTTGGAAGAAGTGCTTAAATATTTGTTAAATGTATTACTTTCACTTATCTTTGTGAAATATTTGTATTTCTCCTTTTCCTCAAATGCAGGCTAATACTAATCTATATTATCAAGATAACATAAGGCCAGAGAGGTGTGGTGGATAGCACTCACGCCTCACAGCAAGAAAGTCCTGGATTTGATTCCTACACCAGTTGACGGGGGTGGGACCTTTCTGTGTGGAGTTTGCATGTTCTCCCCGTGTCTGCGTGGGTTCCTCCCACCATCCAAACACAAGCACTGATTGGTTAATTGGTTAATCTAAATTGCCCATAGGTGTGAATGTGAGAGTAATTGTCTTTATATGTCAGCCCTGCAATAAACTGGCGTCTTGTCCAGGGTGTACCCCGCCTTTGCCCATATGTAGTGGGGGTAGGCTCCAAGCGACCGCCATGACCCTAGTGAGGATAAAGCAGGTTCAGAAAATGAATGAATGAATAATGCCAGAAAACCTTGCTTTGAGAACTTTAGCCAGCTTTTGAGGAAGTCGGAGAGAACCCATGTAGTTACAGGATGAACCCAGGACTTTCTTTCTGTGAGGAGTGCTAACCACTACACCACCATACTGCCTGATGGTAAAACGAAGTAAACCTAGCTGGATTCTAGGTCATGGTACTGGAATGTTAATTACCTCCGCCAAGGAGGTTGTGTTTTTGCCGGCGTTTGTTTGTTTGTCTGTCTGTTTGTGTGCAACATAACTCAAAAAGTTATGGATGGATTTTGAT
>JAPTYQ010000005.1:34143546-34155644 GCA_029814465.1 Ostorhinchus cyanosoma
ATAATAATAGACACTTTCATGGTTTCTCTAATGAATTTTAACTATAACAAAATCAGAACAAATTTGAAGGTGTAAAAAAAATACAAATGGGTTGAAAATGGGTTTAAAATGCAGAGATGGAATTTTCCTACGGAGACAATAAAGCAACTTAAGCTTTAACCTTTTTATCTTTAATAACAGACAACAGATGATTTCAGTGTGATTTTGAGATTCAGACTCAGTGTCAGATTTCACCAGTGGATTGTTTGGACACTGTGTCAAGAAATTCAGGAAGACATTTTCACGTCCTTTTTTAATATAAGTTCGATGCATAAAGGTCAAAGTAGGATTGGGTTTGAGTTTACTTTAAAACTTATTCCACTGTCTTGCAGGATGTAGGTGTTTTCATTCCAGTGTGTAATATTTAGTGACATCTAATGGTGAAACCAAATGAAAAACTCATCCAATGCAAAAGCCACCAAAAAAAAAAAAATGCACAAACATAGAAAACAACAGTTGGGGTGTTTTTCCAAAGCCTGGAATGAAGTGGGAAATATTCAGTCCTGCACTAGTTTCTATGTAATTCCAAATTCACCTTCTTTTTTAGCTGGTTTGGTCTCCTTTACCTCCTAAGATGAACCTCTAAGACTTCAGCAGCGAAGTCCACCACTGTGTTCCTGTGCTTGTTAATGTAGTGTGCAGGCGGAGAAAGACGGCAGTGCGAATAGGGATTATTGGAGTTTTTTATAAAAACAAATGTTCTCTGCATCTGTGGCTGAATGAATGGGAACCCTGAATTGTATCCTTAACATTGTGGGTTATAAAACAAAAGCACTGAGTGAAAGATACTAAGATGTCCTTTTATTTTTTAGCTGCAGAGTTGCATGATGCTAGTGCCAGTTTTACACTTTGAGCAGAACCTTTACATTGCACATTAATTTGGTCACAAAAAAATATTCATTAGTGCTGCTTTAAACTGTCAAATAAAGTGTTGCCGGTCATAGCTGTGACCCTATTGTGAGATTCTGTCATGAAGTATTTAGCATGTGACACTGTGAAGTCAGAAGAGTTCATTTTCATGTCCTAAATCTGCCATCCACTCGCACAATCCACCTGAAGATATCCCAGTGCTTGTGGTGAGTGAAAGATGTTGGCTAATATGCAGATGAGGGGCAGTGGTGGATACCGTCTCCTCCTATAACTTCTCTGTTTAATGTATCACCTTGAAATCCACAGGGCATCCTCCCAGGAGTCCCTTTGTCTATGAATGCTAATGGGATCTCGCTATGTTAATAATAAATAGCTGCTGATAAAATAATAAATTTCTAATGTCCCTCTCAGACCTTTTTCTTTTCTCCGTCTCAGATTAGTTTATCAGGGCTTTGCCGCCCCAAACACTTTGGACTTAATTATTTAAATGCTTGAAATATTCATATCCTTCTTTTTTTGGGTGCAAAAGCCATCGTTCATCCTGAGAAATTTGGAAAAGAGGCAAAGGAGATGAAATATTTAGCAACACACAGGCCCTTCAATTATTTTTGAGATGCTATGAATGTTAAAAAACACATGCAGAGTGAAATGAGTATTTTAAGGCAGAATAATTCCTACAGCAAAATAATAGAGCATTGTCAATTATTCAGTGCTAAATCTCCCTGCCGACCCTTTACACATTTATGTTTAATCACATTCAGGGAATTTAGATACAATCACTTGGTTGTCATTTGTTTTTTCACCCCCAAGCAACACAATTAAATGGAGCAAACTTTGGAAACATATGACGCTGGTGAATATGAAAGAAGTGAGTGGTGTCCATCTGGGAGCAGAGCCCAGTGCTCCAGTTTGTTGCTCGCAGGCTTCCAGTTTCTTTCCTGGATTTTTGGACGGACAACCACTGAGCCAGCTCTTTGTAGCCTCCTCACTAGCTCCGTCCCCACTGGTTTGGCTCCCATCAATGTTTAACAGACAACAAAACATCAAAAAAGATGTTTCCATTCTCATCTGTAATTTAAGCATTCCACTATGTTATATCCTATCCCCTGTATCGCTCTTCGTTACACAAATGCTTTTGTTTGCTGGCTGTCATCGTGTTGTATTATTTAGAGGCAGAACAAACAGAAAGCCCTCGCTGTCTTCTTCTCCTCTTCCTAATTCATTTGAACACTGGCTCCTCAGGCCTGTCAGTGTAGCTACCACAGGGATCAATTTCACCACTGCAAACCCACTGGATCAGATCAGATGGGACACAATCACACAAACGCCCACGCTATCTTTGACGATGGGAGCCCTCAGAGGAGCGGGGTGAAGTCTTGGGGGTAGTTCTGCAACAAAAAAAAAGAGGATTAAAAAAAAAAAAACTTATCTCAAAAACTCTTACTGAAAGTTTCTGATTAACTTTTAGGGGGTGGGTTGTGGTTTAATAACAGTTTAAGGATCCTTTGTGTAATTGAAAAGAGCATAGATGATAGAGGGGGTTAAATGATGGGCTTGGAGACGTATAAGAGTCTCAAATTAATTTAAATTGCTACATGACATGCCCAGAGGCTCTGGGTCAGTTTTTTTCCCTCCATTTCCCACTCTATCCTTGTTTTATCTAATGTTTAAAATAAAGAAAAAGGGAAAAATGAGGAAAGGAAGGTAAGTGTAGACTCTACGACTTGTGAAATTTGACTAAATGGGAGATTTGTGTCTTATCATCCTGACACTCACAGTCCAAAAACGCAAGGACACAAATTTGAAAAACAATTTGTGATGAAAGTCATATGCTGCTTTAAAGGGTCACAGTATGTTTACTTATAATTAATCTAAATAAATATTTCTCTGTAGTTACAGGCTCATGGTTATGATTTAGCCCAAATATTTTTCCTAAAGCTACAAAAAATTAACCCCCAAAAAACACAGAAATGAAACATATTTTGTTGGTGTAGGTGCAAATAACTTTTGCAGTTAATTCTGGAAAACATTTATCAAGCATTGATCTTTTTTTATATATATATTATTATTATTAATGCCATAAAAAGTAGATCTGCGGTTTAGAATTTGGTGCAGACACTTGAAAGTGATCTTTATGAAAAGGATTTATCACAGATCAAACACTCAGTTAGAAATGCCTCCCACTCCTCCACATCAATCATATAACGTATATTTTTGTTTGTTCCTTTTTCATAATTGCACTTTTGACTTTGAATCTTGTGTACAAGGCTGGCTATTCTGGTTCTTTAGTGATCAGAGAAAAAATGATCCCATTAAGTGTGTCTGAAGCCATTGAATCATCACATTTATTAAATATTTAGTGTAATATTTAGCTGGTTTGTAATTTGAAATGGCTGGTTTACCTTGTTCAATGTATATGATTGTAAGTGTTGTGGAACGAACTGGCAGTAAAATGGTCGGGGAGATTTGTTTATACACAAATGTGCTCTTCTCACAAGTGAAGAGCACATGCAGAAAATACAGGAAACACTGGTTTAAATGGTAGCTGGTGAATGAAGGAACTCTGAACTCTCAAATTCTACATAATTGACGCTTATTGATATAAACTAGTGCTGTCAGACGATTCAAATTTGCTGTGGATTAATTTTGATTAATCATGAATAAAAATATCATTGACTTTTAATCTATATTACCGGTAATCTGGCTTCATTTTGCATCAGCAAACAGGCTCAAGAAAGAAGGGAATATAATGCACTTAACATGTTTATTAAACACTAACAGTTTCAACAAAACAACTTGAAACAACTGTTCTGTTTTGGGGTTTTTGTCCTCATATTTCCATCCACAGGGTCAACTTGCTGTTCAGTGGCTTCCATCTGTATGGGTTGGTTCTGCTGCCAGTCACTATCAGATCAACTGCCCGTTTACGCATGTACAATACTAACTCTACTTGGACAAACATGCGTTGCCAGAGACATTCAGAGTGATTCTGTGTTAATTGCGTTAAAATTTTAAATCATGATGATGGATTAATCAGGGTTAATATGTTAATTTTGACAGCCGTAATATAAACATAACCTGAAGCAAAGCAAAAATATTCAGGCCAAAAAGTCAAAATGAATAGTGAAGAGATGTTTGGAAACTGTCCCTGAATCACCTCCTTTATAAATGTATCACATCCTCCAAGGGTTGATGTGAACATTAGATGAACTATAGGATGTGATAAACTGAAAAAACACTGATTTCAAATATAGTTCATGTTTTTTCCTGGCATACCAGAATGACAGCTTCAAGTATCAGAAACAAGAACAGATGCATTTAACAAAAGCTGTCAATGATCAACGTATTCTTTTAAAAGTAGCCTCTGAGTTTGATGTGAATGAAAGTGTTCTGTTGTACAATCTCCCTTCAAATCTGTTTTACGCTAATAGGTTTTGAATGCATCCAGATTATTAAAACATTTATTAAGCAAGTTCATGTAATAAATTATTCATCAGGACGACTCACTTTAAAACTCATGTCTGGTACATAGCTTACATTATCATTACATTAATATTATCATATTAGCATTATAGTATAAATTATTAAGGATTATACTTATGTTCAGTGGCTATGACTTGACAGCTTGCTGCACTTTGTCGCTCTGGAGCTTCTGTTGATTGACTTTAAACAAAAACACCCAGGCAGTGATCAGGTTTACAGAAAAATGGAATGAAGTGGATTAACTGAGTGTGCCAGTGTAAATATGTATTCATGTTAATCACCTCATTTAAATGCAAACTTATGAGATTGATAAATCTCGAAAATGGAGGCAAGATTTTTTTTATTTAATTGTTTAAAGATTGTTTTAAAGTGATCAATTTTCTATCATCAAAAATTCTTGGAAGTGCAAGTTTAATATGCTCTAAAGGTATTTAAAAAGGAAGGAAAGAACCTTGACAGGCTTAACAAAAAAAAAAAGGGAAAAGAGCTGCGTTAAACAATATATGGATGTTCTGCATGTGAATTGCGGGTACCATTACAGTGAATGTTTTATACTGTATCTGCATGAATATGCGTGTACACACGTGTGTGTTCACATAGACTGCATGGATTATAATCCCTGCAGACCCTGGGGCCTCGCCCTCGGGCCCCTCAACTGGGTGACAACAAACATGCCTCTCTGATTTATGGAAATGCAGATGGGGTTTTTATTATGCCTCATCCTGATTCAAACACACACACACACACACACACACACACACACACACACACACACACACACACTTGCTTCTGGGTTCACTGGTGGGTTCAGCTAAAGAAAGGACAAAGGAGGGTCAAACACTCTAGAAATGTGTCAACTCTGCAACGAAAATGGTGATTAGATCCTGAGTGTGTATGTGTTCATCCTGTGTGCTTGTGTGTGTGCTGAACAGGGACATCTTGATATTAAATGGCTGTAATTACGATGTGTAAGAACACAATAAATTATAGAGTGTTTTTGGCAGCAAAATAATTCATGTGTGTCAGTGCGGTGCCTCCAAGTAAATATGTGCCATATCTTTGTCTGTACATTCAGAGGTTATGTTTGTGTGTTCACACATTTTTGAGAATGTGTAAATCTTGTATTTGCCCAAGCATATATTTGTAAGACAGAGTGACGGTAAGATTTCATGCATGCCCAGTGGCATCACTCAAATTGGCATCAAAAAATCTGGAAATACACAAACACAGCCACAGAGGAGAGTAAAATTTACAACAGAGCTTCATGGTGTTGCATTAGGGGAAAGATCAGAGGTGTGAAAAATCCAAATGGGATCACATGTGCATTTGATTCTTTTAGCAGAATATTCATACCTCCAAAGGGAAGGAACAAGACAGGGGGGAAGGTATAGGTGTAAGAACTGCTTGGTTTTCATTATCAGGGAACATAATCCTCTTTGTGCAAGGTACTCCTACTCTCTGGCAGTTTTCTAAGTGAAAGAGGAACAAAGGAGAGACAGTGAAAAAGCGGAAAATGATAGAAAAAACAGGATGAAAAAAGAGCTGGAACAGGAAAAGCTGGGCTATGCTTGTCCACACACTTCTGAGATGAAAACACATCATTCATCCGCTGTTCCCGTGGTGACGCCGCTGCCAGCTCCTCATCAACCTTAACACTTAAGTAGAAGAGCTCTCATGTCTATTGCCTCTTTCTTTCTGCCATTCTCTCCTCCTCCTTTTTCTGCTTCATACTCTCCACTTGCTCCATCCTTTCTACCTTTTTCAATTTCTTTTCTTCCTGCTCAGTATCCCCCAGTCCTCTGTATCCTCCCACATCTTCCCTCTCTTTCTCATTTCATCCCCACGTCCCCACCCCTCAGCGTTTAGTGATTAATGCGAGTTTTAATTGTCATGCTCACTTTTATGCTCATTAAAGTGTATTATGCAGCAGTTAGGGTATTAAAGTTCAGCCAGAAATTTCATGCATACTGATGAGAATGCAAATGAGCCCAGCGTGAAAGGATACTATGGTTTGTGTTTTGTGCATATGTGTGTGTGTGTGTGTGTGTCTCTGATTATCCCCAGGAGTGAGCAAGAGTGTCATTATCACCCATAGTAGCCATCTTAGCTGAGCAGAGAGAGTCCATCCATAGAAATCATATTAATGGGAGAATTCTTTATGCTTGAATACCTGAATAGTTTGTCACATATAATGCATGCATGTTACCATAAAGCCGTATGTATGTTATTCACTGAGGTACAATATATTCAATAAGACATAAAGGTCACCTTAAGTCATGTAGGTACAAAATAAAACATTGCAAGTTTACAATTAAGAGTCACCATGAATATCTGATAACGCGTGTGGGTATTCTTGTATGCAGTGTATGGGGAAAAAAGTGCTATAACCTTGCAGCTACTCTCCATTTTAATCTGTTTGAGTGCAATGCATGCATGAATATTTGCCCAAAAGCCAACAACATACTATACAGTAGCTTGTGAAAAGCAAAGCCTTCCTGGTGCATTCATCGTCTCAAATAAAAACATGAAAACACAGCACTATTGTGTACTAAGGAGTTATGTTTATGTAATAGTGAAAAAAATAGAGGAGAATCTCTGGACATAATGAGCAGCTGGAATGTAAATTCAATGCAATGTAAGAAAAATGCACCTAAATTCATAAAAAATGAACATCAATCTGGTTGTTAGTAGGAGGTATAAGCTTTGTTGACTATGTGTGTGGATGTGTGTGTGTGTTGCTGTCTTCCCCCAGCCCACCTATGGTTACTTCCATGCTGGGTGAATAGGCTCAGTCATTACTGTGCTTCTACTGTGCTGTCTGCAGGGTAAAATGAGACAATAGTAAAGATTTGCAGCCGGGGGGGCCTAAATCATTTACTCAGCATGGAGCATGTGTGCTGAAATGAGGCTGCTGATAACTCTGTCCTGCAGAAGCAGCAGGTGGTACTGTAACTGGAAATGGGAAGAAAAGAAGACAGATACACTCATTACGGTGATGAACAGTGTATTTATGCATGGATAAAACTGTTGGAAATGTTCTGATGATGATCACAAACGATAAGAGATATATCTGGTCAGAGTGCCCCATATGTAACTGTGTCCAGTTTACAATAGAGTTCACTGTTACACAATGTTGAACAGTGATTTTTAGTGTAAAGAAATGCAGGACTCCCTCTCTACAATTCAGCAGCAGTTCTGACACAATAAATATCTCTAATCCCTGGTCTCCTCTTGAGCTCCTGTCAAGATCTGGGCCCCCTGAATCATTCATGCTTCTCACCCCAGTGGTGTTCCTGTCTGAACACGCAAACAACAGGGAACACACTCTCCCTAACCAGTCCATTTACAAAATACCTCACTGCCCTTTACATTATACTTCACTTTTTTCATCATGTTTCTCCCTTTAGCTGCAGTCACCACCAGTGAGACCAGATTATACCCACTTTTCTGGCAGCTTCATCAATCAGTCTGTTTTAAGTAAGCACTGAATCCATCAACTTCACATAAACCAGAAGAACCTGCAGATATCATATACATTACAATAAATCATTTCCTCATTTATGGTATTTTTCTCTAGTAACATTCACATAAACCTTGTTTTTAGCAGCAAGAGGCAGCTCTCTGTTCTCTGTACAAACCAAACAGAAGTAAAACAGAAAAAAAACTGGCATCAGCAGTTGTTGCTCTGTCAGATGGATTAACTGGCAAAAATTTGGTTAATCCATAAGGAATATTAGTTGTTCTATGGTGTTAACAGTTTTAGGCCTGGACCACAGATTTATGCCTCTTTTAATTTTAACCTAAAATGTAATTTAATGACTTGTTTTTATTGTCAGTAATGATTTGAAACACATTCATACACTTAGTCTATGTTTTAAAAGTGCAGTGTATTAGATTTACAAGGGTCTAGCTGCAGAAATGAAACAAAATGCTCATGAGTATGTTTTCATTAATGTATAATCACTGTACTTTTGTTTCTTTAGAATGAGCCATTTACGTCTACAGAGGGAGAGGATTGCCTCTAAGGAAACCATCCGAATGCAACGCTGTGTTTCTAACTCCTCCTTTTTTCTTTCTTATAGTATTAAACTATAATACACCACCTACTATGTTTGTGTGGTCCAGAGTTTATATTCCCTTAACTAAAAATCCAAGAGCACACCCAACAAATACTGGCTGTAATGAGGGACTTCCTCTTTCTTGTGGCCACCATAGGTGAAGGTTTCAGTCAGTTGCATTGTGTAACTTCACCACTAGATGATATTAAATATCACCCACTGATTCTTTTCGTGATAAATAAACAGAAAACACATGCTGACTCAGTTCCTACTGTAGTATGTCGACGTAATATTAACAAAAAGATAAAGCTCTAAATGTATTTATGTAGGATATTTAATAAGCCAAGAAATCAAACCTGCATGAAGCTGCATAAAAATGTAAAAGGGAATACTCTCTAGACGCAAAATGAGTCTTTGGATGGAAAACATACGTCTTAGAATGTAATCTGCTTTTTCAAGAACTGCATTTACTATGTTATCAGGTCATGATCATACATGACCCACTAAAATTACAGGAGGAGTATTTTAAAGTAGTTCATATATTCTTTGTTTATTGCACATGGGAGAAAATGAGTCAAAATAAATGTTAGTGTGAAATATTAGTTGCCAGCAGAGGGGATGAGTGTATCCTATTTATTACATTGCATTACTTTATAATGTGTAACTGTATGTTAATATTCAGTGATTCAGTGTTTCAGAAAAGTGGGCCTTTCCTGTAAATGTACTCTCATAAAGTCAGAAGTCATATTTCCCACAACACGCTGTTTTCTGTAAAGCACCTACATTCCTGTGGACCTTTAAACGTCACGGTGGGGGGCGGTGCTTCGTCCACTGCCCCCTCCCCCCAAACCACGAGGCTCCGGTGTTGACAGGCCTATCACCGCCCCTCGGAGCCCAGCCTTCAGTCAGACTCTGCCCGTCCACGGACAGACAAAGCCGCCCGCCTGTCCCTGTGTGTAATGTGTGTTAACGCCCTCCAGTGAAGCCTCGGCTCAGGAGGAGAGACAGGCGTTATTAAAACGACCTCCTTTTCAGAGCTTTTTATTCTCCTCTCACAAAGGATTAGCGGCCGTGCGGGAATTCCGCCCTCCGGTCCTCATTTAGCTCCAGAGCCGGACAGGCCCCGCCCCCCTCTCATTTGTCAACAAAGGGGTTTGACAAGCGCGGAGAAGCCCAGCCCCCATGTTTCCTTAAAAGGATGATTTGGCCATACACGGCCAACAATCAGACCGAGGGTAACCTTTCCCTTCCCCATCCCGTTCATATGGTGCGTTGACTTCCTCCGTCGGTGTTAAAGCAGAGCGATCATGGCGGAGCGCGTACAGCAGCCCCCGGCCAAGCGGCTCTGCTGTAGACCGGGCTACAGTGCAACATGTAGACCAGGCCAGCGGGCCGCGGGGGCGCCGTGTGGCGGCTCGGCTGCCGCTCAGGGCGAATCGAGCAAAACCCAGAGTCCGGAGACCCTCCTGGACATCGCGGCGAGGAAAGTCGCGGAGAAGTGGCCGTTCCAGCGGGTCGAGGAGCGCTTCGAGCGGATCCCGGAGCCGGTCCAGAGACGGATCGTCTACTGGTCTTTCCCGAGGAGCGAACGGGAAATCTGCATGTACTCGTCGTTCAACACCGGCGGGGAGGATATGGGAAGTAGCGGGGAGAACGGCGACGAGACTCGGCTGCCTTTCCGCCGGGGCATCGCTCTGCTGGAGAGCGGCTGCGTGGACAACGTACTGCAAGTCGGTGAGTGACAGGACCAGTAAAACCAGAACTACGGAAAAATACGGAACCCGTGGCAGATGATCAGTCATTAAACAGTATGAGCAGTTTAAGCAGATGATCAGAGCTGAGGGTGGTGAAGAACGGGGTTTGATAACAAAGGCTGGAGAGGACACACACACACACAGGCTTTAGTACAATGGGGCTTTAAATCTGCATGGTATGAATGGAGATGTGGGACTGACTGGGGTATTTCAGTCCTGTTTTGCTTGGGGCCGTTTGAATATGAATGTAGGACATAAACCCCTGAAATAAAATACACAAATGGCATTGAATTCTTAACGACACCTGTTTTCACAGAGAAACTTGAACAGAAACACATCTGTGTGAGTAGCAGCAGGTCTAGAGGAGCCCACACATGGGACTGATGTGAACAGCAGTAGAAGACCCAACCGTGTCAGTGTGTGTTTCAGAAAGTCCCACAGCTGTTTTCAGGTCAGGCCATGGTACTGACAGTCTGCTGGTAACTTTAGAAAACACCTACAAGTGTCTGTAACATACAATCAAACCGACTTAAGTTCTCAGAATGCCTTTTTTAAAATCTCTCACAGTCTTGATTATCTGGTGAAATTTCAGATTTTTTATTGATTACATAAAACTATTGTGTAATAAAGGAAGTGTATAGTTATCTGGGGCTGGGTCTAAACTGAAACACTTTACATATGTCTTCACTTCTACTATTTAGCTTCACTTTGCCTCATTGATAGCTTTTTTCAGAGCTCTAACTACTAAAGCAGTTGAATTATATTCACATAGTTTGGATACCTAATTTTCCTATTGGCAGAAATGACAAAGATCCTTGTTTAATACATATCAACTTGTTTGTGACCCACTGAAAGGCACTGTGGATTTTATTTAGAGTGAAACAGGGACAGACACCTGTGTGCTGCGCTGATAGTTGCTCACTCACGCAACTTTTCTCTATCAATAACACAAACTGGGGACACTACAATTAGATTTTAGTATATATCTTGCTGTTTTTCAGGCTCTTAAAGCAGGACCCTCTTTGAGAATTTAATTACCCAGCACATATATCAAATCCCCAGCATTCCTATTGTGATTTTGGCACTTTGTTCCTTTTTTCATGTTCATTTGTGTCTTTCAAGCTTCCTGTCGCCTCCAATAGGAAAGCAAACAAAAGCATCTTTTCACTCCCTTGTTAAATAGAAGAGATTTGGAAGGAGGAAGCGTATTGAGCACAACGATTCCTTTAAAAGGGCCATGATTCACACCAGTCCACAGCCAATTGGTTCAGGTTTGTGTTGTTGTTTGTATCTGTAATCAAAAAGACGCTTGACTGTGGAGAAGCAGACGGTGTGTTGAACTGAAGAGATCGCTCACTTTAATGAAGACACTTTGGTTTTAGTGCCATCACCGTCGCAGGAGAGTCTTAGACTGTGTTGCAATGTTTCACCTGTGAGCTCAGTGGATGTGGGACACCTTTGCTGAGCAGCGAGGACTGTAATCCCATTACTCTGCATGGTTAATTTGAATTGTAATGCAATCTGAACGCTTCAGCTTCTGCATGACCTGTCCCCCCTCTTCCTCCACTCTTAAATGCAGGCTGTTCATGTGGGCTTTGTGTACTCATTGAAGGGCCACAGGGAATACACACTCGCTCTCACACACCAGCCTCTGTCCTGCCAAAACCAGAGGCCTATATATTCCCAGATATTGGGGAATGTTTCTGTAGGGAAGAAACTGAATCTCGGTTGTTATTCCAGAGAGTGAAAGAGAGGGGGCTCGATCTACATGCTTACAAAGAGAAATAACAGTAGTGCACACATATACACACACACATATACACACACATATACACACACACACACACACACACACACACACACACACACACACACACACACACACACACACACA
>JAPTYQ010000005.1:34170504-34183166 GCA_029814465.1 Ostorhinchus cyanosoma
ACACACACACACACACACACACACACACACACACACACACACACACACACACACACACACACACACAAACACAAGCAAACACTGGTACCTGTGTTAGATTTCCTTCGTCTCGCACCAGTGGAAGTCCAGCTGGAGGCTGCCATGCAAGGAGAGGACGCTGAAAAAAACAAGCTGTTTAGGAGGGAAACACTTTGATCAAGCTGTACACAAACACAAACACACACACGCTGAAATCAGGTCAAGACTGACTTGAACACATAACAGGAATGTATGAAGCAGGAAAAGCTTCATGAAGGCACTTGTGTGTTTGAGTCATTAATGCTGTGGGAGAGAAACATTTTGTACCACGTAGTAAAAGGAAGAGTATTACATTTCGTTAAGTACCACATGTGAAAAGTGACACCATAAACTCACTTAAAGAACAACGTGTAAGCAGTAGAGCTTTTATCTACCAGGGATATTTTGTGCCGCTTAATTTCATATTGAAGAAACAAGTTTAGTGATATTTTTAGGTTGTATATTGTAGCTGGAGGTTCATGATGTGCTCCTGTGGTTATAATTGTTTTAGTGTGCGTCATCTTACAGCAGATATAATCAATACATTTGGATATAATGTGTGATATTTTGTATCCACCATGGTACTCTGTATTTTTGTTCACCATGGAATAGTCTGTATCAGTGTACTAATCATTTGTAGCTGAACAGCTGAAGAGAAGCATTTCCTGCTTTTTACCTTTTTTTTGTATTACTGTTAAATTCTTCATGTTCTTATATCCTATAAATATATATTCTCTATTTATATATTATTATTATTATTATTATTATTCATTGTAATGAGGCAGGGACGTGGTGCTTGCATTATCCTTCTGATTAAACTTCAGCACATTCTGTAGTGAGCAGACAATATGTCCAAGCTTTTGTTTGGCCCTATTTTGCATCAGTCCTATAGATTTTTATCCTCCCCAGTGATACATTTTAAGTGTTGAGATTGTGAAGTTTATGGTATTGATCAGTGTTTAAGCTTAACCAGCACTGCATAAATGCATATTCAGCAAACAGTGAATTACATTTTACGCTGATGCAGGCATAATTAGGCCTAATGCGCTTCTCTGAGAAGACAGTGATTTTATTCACTTGTCTTTTACTTAATTACAGTTTAAAACCAGCAAATGAAAATGTATTGATTTGGTTGTAAAATGATTTGCTCGGTTCGGTGCAGGAGCTCCAGATCCAACGGCAGGGGCCAGCGTGGATGATGAGAACTGCTGGCATCTGGACGAGGAGCAAGTTCAGGAACAGGTCAAGCTCTTTCTCTCCCAGGGCGGGTACCATGGCTCGGGGAAGCAGCTCAACTTACTGTTCAGCAAGGTAACCTTCTTCTAATCATGAAGCATTGGCATTAAACATGCTAATCCTTCAGATCTGCAGAATGTTGCGCAAACCATTTCCACAAAAGTTTACTCCAAATGCTCTGTTCCTGCAGGTGAGAGAGATGCTGAAGATGAGGGACTCCAATGGAGCTCGTATGTTAACGCTGATCACAGAGCAGTTCATGGGTGACCCCAGACTGGCACTGTGGAGGCAACAGGGGACCACCATGACTGACAAGTACAGACAGTTATGGGATGAACTAGGTACTGTTTGACACACACAGGCTTTAGATTTCACCATCATACTTTGTTACTGCAAACACACACCACTCCGGTCCTGCATGTTTTTACAGAACATGCACTCACTGAACGTACACATTTATTTACAGGTTTCACTGTTTTTACTCTCATCTACCAAGTAAAACATCAGGAAGTATCATTTGTAGACTATACTTAAATTTAAGGGAATAATTATTCATTTAAGTGTAAATAATTGTTGCAGCTACATTAACAATAGCAAATAGGCTTTATTTCGGGAGAACAGTGTAGGATTAATTCACCGTCAGCTGTTTTTCTCCTTGAACAAAGACAGCTGCTGCAAAAAGGAACACCTCCCCCTCCGATGCTAATGAAATAATAGTTATTATTTATCAGGTACAGCCTTTTCCTTTTCTTTGTGTTACCTTAAAAGCTCCCTTTAAAACATTAAAGCACATTTTTAGAGACAAAAAGTAGCTGTGCAAAAACAATAATAATTTGACTCAAGATGTAGAAGTAAAATCCAGATCTGCTAAACGACAGACTGGTGTTCCAGGCTGTGCACAACTGCACAGTTTTGCTGTGTTTTGTTTGTTTGTTTTCTCTCCTTCCCATAGAGGTTTTTTGTTTGTCAACCCAATAAATCATGGGAGGAAATTAGCTTTTTTTTTCTTGTGATGGAAAATGAACAAAATGGAAACAATTGAAAATCCAGCATCCCACTGCTGTATAGTAATTTGTTTTTTCTAAGTACAGTTAAATCTATCATAAAAGCTTGTTTATTATTGATTGCACATTGAAATAACATGGTGGCTTCTCGAATCCTCCTCTTTCTCTGCTCTTTCTGTGCCTCTCTGCTTTTGTTTTTCCTCCATGATGAAAATTCTTGCTCTGCATTTCGTCACTCATGTCTGATATCACTCTCTTCGACTCTGTTTTTCCTCTCCTCCTCGTTGTTGCCCTCAGTGCAGCCCTAACAAAGAGACAGAGGATAAAGCCTCTCTCCTCCTCCTCCTCCTCCTGTCCCCTCCCCCATCCTCTCGCCTTTACTTACTCCTTCCCTCATCTCACCTCTCCCCCCTCGTCTTCCTCGTTTTCCTCACTTCACCTCCTTTCTCCCTTCTCCTGTTTCATTTTGTCATCTGTCATCCTTTATTTATCCCAATTCATTGTTCATTGTTCCCCTGCCTCCCACATTCTGTCTTTTCTCTATTTCTCCTCCAATCTGTATCCAATTTCTTCACATTTTATGCAGGTAATCGCAGCTGTCTTTTATTCGAAGACCAACAGTAAATGCTGGATTAATTTGCAGATCTGCGCCACTGTCCTGAATATAATAATAGGCTATGGTGAAACCATTTCCTGCTGTCATGTCCATTTTAAATAGCCTTTTATATGGCTCTATAACATGTTGAATAAACCTTTTTAAAGCTGTGTCACTTTAAGATTTTTACTTAAATATCACCTTAGCAATCTTAGAGACTGGTATCTGATGTTGAGGGGAACGTCATTAGTATTAAGTGGCTAGTACAGCTTCACAGAGTAGTTAGTATGGTTTAATACCTGACTGATAATGGATGATTATTTAAGAGAATACTGTATTATATGGAAAATATGTTAGCTTTTATTTCAGCTCGTGAAGACCTCTTTTACAAATGACTACTAGACAATCCTGTGTAATTTACTTTTACTTTACATCTACTTGAAGGGTGTGGTGATGTAAACAGGTTTGCCCGTGCTACAGTATGAAACCAAAGCAGAGCAGAATGTGTAAAGGTTCTCTGTGTCCTATGTGTATTTCAGGGGCCCTGTGGATGTGCATCGTGCTGAACCCCCACTGTAAGCCTGAGCAGAAGAGTTTCTGGCTTCGACAGCTTCGCAGGTGGAACAGTGTGGACGTCTGCCCCTTGGAGGATGGTAACCATGGCAGCGAGCTGACCAATCTGACCAATGCTCTGCCCCAGGGCCCCCCTGGCAATCCAGGTGAGATGACACCCAGCCAAAGCAGAGACACCGCCTCCCCTTTTATTAAATTTCCAAACATTGCCTGAATCTTCTCCGCCATTACATCTTTTCATTCTTCATTTCTTTCCATTTCTCCTGCAGCGTTTCCACTTCTGCTCTGCTGTTAAGTCGTCTGTCTTCACCATCCCCCCTCTCTTTTTAATCAAGTCTCTTTACTTCAATCTCTGTGCCTGCGAGCCTTATTACCTTTTTAGTGTGGCTAATAGAATGAGCCTAATAACACAGTTGACGTCCTACAGCTTCTTCTGGCCTCTTTTCCTGTGTGTGCTTCCACTAGATTACAGAGAAAATACACACATATGAGCAGCATTGAAGAATGGTATTACTGCCGTGGGTTTTGTTGGTAACCGCTGTATTATTCTGTTACTGACAGTTCTCAACATCTAACATCTGTTCTCTGGTAGATTCACTGACTCGGCCTCACCGGACTGTGTTCACACGGGCCATCGAGGCCTGTGACCTGCACTGGCAAGACCCCCACCTGCAGCACATCATCACTGAAGACCACTACACCAACTACTGTTACCATGACAACCTCAACAGCTCCCTCTTTGATGCCCGAGGGTGGCCCCTGTGGCATGGTAAGAGAGAGAACGTGTGGCTAGAAGAGGGACATATTAAATGAATAAGACAAACACAGGGACACATTGAAAGGTCTTTTTTTCTGCTTTCTCTGCAGAGCATGTTCCAACCGCATGTGCACGAGTAGACGCCCTGCGATCACACGGTTACCCCAAGGAAGCACTCAGGCTGGCCATCGCAATAGTCAACACTCTGCGGAGGCAACAGCAGAAACAGCTGGAGTTTTTCCGCACTCACAAAAAAGGTCAGTTGTACATATCAATTTATTAACTAATGTTGAAAAGTGTTTTAAAAATGACTGTTAGACTGATAATGAATATGATTTGGTCGCTGAAAACCAGGAGTGCTTAACTCAAGCCAAAGGGTGTAATACATGAAATCAGATGTAATATTTCATTGTGATTATGTTGATTTTAAAAATTTGTGATTGAGTTAGTTGGTGATTGCATGTATTTGAATGAGAACGGAGCAACGTGCTGCACTGTTGTGCCAAACAAATTTCCCACAAGGGACAATAAAGTCTATCCTGATCCTGATCCTGTTACTGAAAATTATCTCGGTAAGATTTTCAAGATCTATTGTCTAAAAATAAGTTCTTATATCTTACTGAAGAGTTGCTCTATAGGTGATTTTGTCTTATTTTAAGTGTGATGAGATATTTTGACTAGAAATGAGAAAAATACACTTGGTAAGATTTAGATTTTTTCCAGTATGTAAAGACTTTAGAGGCAGTCATAACCAGTCAGTCTCACAAAGATGTTTTTGAATATATTTTGTTATTTTACGACCGTTGTCAATCACTAAAGATGTCACTGTGGCACTGATGTGTTTTAGCAGCTACATTATAAGTCATTAGACGAATGATTAATGAACTAATTAATGCTACTTCATACATATTCGTGGGTCTGCATTGTTGAGATAGCTCACCCATATCACTACATAAATTTACAGTTTCATACAGTCTAAAATTTGCTTCTTTTAAGTTCACTCTCCTCCAGTCTTTCTCTCTTTATACCATATATCTCAAAACTCTGCAGGCCTTTCATAATCTTTTATTGTTTGACACAAATTGAATCACACATTCACATTGGTTTTTGGTACAACAACATTATACATAGCTTTTTAGGTTGTCTACTGATTGTGCAGTCATTAAATGTATTGTTAAATTGAAGTATTGTAATTATATCACACATGCATGCCATGTAAACTCTGGGATTCTTTTAGAATTTTCCATTTTAGATCACAGTAGAGCAGGGGTGTCGGTCTCATTTTAGTTCAGGGGCCATATTCAGCCCAACATGTCCTCAAGTGGACTGGACCAGTAAAATAATGTAATCTCCAAATTTTTCAGTTTTTTTTTTTTTCCAAGTCTGAAAAAACAAAAATTACACAATGAAAATGTTTACATCTGCAAACTATCCTTTAAAAATCTCAATAACATGAACAACCTGAAATTTCTTAAGGAAAAAAAGGTGCAATTTTAACAATATTATGATATATGTGAATTAAAACTTACAGATCACAGTGGATTTAAAAATACACAAAACATTTAGTAACAGACATAATATTACTAAATTTACATCTTATAAGACATTTCAGGTCGTTCATATTCGTTCAGGTTATTCATATTTTTTTGTGAAGGATAGTTTGCAAATGTAAAATATTTTCATGTAATTTCACTTTTTAACACTAAAGCAAAGAGAAAAATGTGGAGTTATTATTATAGTATTTTACTGGTCTGACCCACTTCAGATTGAACTGGTTTATATGTGGCCCCTGAACCAAAATGACTCTGACACCCTTGATTCTTAATATCTTCAGTGTAATTTTTGCACTTAACAGATTCATCCCAATGGGCTGGAGTGGACCCTTTTAATGGGTCAATTTTGGCCCACAAGCCGTATGTTTGACACCCCTGCAACAGGTTATTTCAATGTAGAGTATCATAAGAGTGTCTGTATGTTTTACTACAGAGCTGCTCCATAAAGGCGTCACATCAGTCACCAACCTGGAGGGGTGGGTGGGCCATCCTCTGGACCCCATTGGTACACTGTTCAGCACCCTCATAGAGACGGGACGAGGCGGTGAAGAGGGGTCTGCAGCCCTACATGACTTGCCAGGTACGAGAACACACACATTTCACTGAGTGAGCTTCGGCCTCAAACACTTCCACTGCAGTGATTGTGTCTTCCTGTCAGAGTGGTGAGCCTGCAGCCTCCAATCAGCAGTGATGACACAGACATGGTGATTGGCCTCGAGTCATTCTCCAATAACAGCTCATGAATAAGAAATGCAGCAGGAAAAACACTCCAATTAAAATGCATTAATTATGCAGGGAGCTCAACTTGATGAATTTAACATACTGTAGTCAGAAAGGAGAGACACATCAGCCAACAGTTGTAGTTACTTTTCATAAGCAGGTGAGGTAATCGGATATCAGCTGCATGTTAAAGTTGTGAAAGTTTTCAATTAAGACTTGTAGCGTCAGGCTATTTATATCTGAGTGTGTATGTGGTGTTTATTCATTAGGGACCATCAATGCTCCTGGGATGAACTGTGAGCTCTGCCAAGACATCATTAAGCCATTAAAACACATGATTACCATCCTCAGGAGAGTAGACACTCTGAAAAAGAACACCAGAATGAACAAGTAGATCAATACATTTATCAATACTTGAGTCAATCCACAGCCCAAAGGGACAATTTTCCCCCTTAGTCATCTCTCACCCTGTCTCCTCCCTTCATTTCACCCCTCAGGATCACTGGGTTCAGGCAGAAGGTCAGAGCATCATGTTTTCTCGGTGCACCGCTTCTTAGAAGAAGGAGAGACGTTTGTGTCGCTGGCTGTAGAGACGGCTCTGATTGGCTTAGGGCAGCAGAGGGTGATGCCAGATGGACTTTACGCCCAAGAGAAAGTGTGTCGTAACGAAGAGCAGCTATTGGCCAGGCTTCAGGAAGTGGAGTTAGATGAAACACTAGTGAAGATCTTCCGGAAGCAAGCTGTTATTTTGCTAGAGGGTGAGTATGCTGTGCACACATGGACACACAAATGCACACAGTTTTGTGTCTGGAGATATCCAAGGCACTCAAACATCAGTTATTTATCAGTCAACCATCATAATCTGCATGTTTCATGTGATTGAAATCATTATAGTTTGAGTAATTTTGACTGTGACATTGTAACTGGAATTAGTCATAGCTTATCAGTATTTGTTGTTCTATAACCATAATACAATACAATAAGTGCATATGCACATAAATATGTAAGAAAATGACTGAATGTCGAAGTTGACGTCTAAACTGGGACGTTCACGTCCTCAACCCCCACCTTCCCAAAGAACAACACATTATCCACGGACAGGAAGAGTTCCATTTCACACCCAGAAACACAACCAGCTCTGTTTACCTTTGTCTGTTATGTTAAGTGAATGCACTGATGTGCTAACTCTGTGTACTTAATTGTGTGTTCTGTGCCTTATGTGTGCATTTGCACTTTGAATGTTTGTCCTTGTGTGTAACAGTAGTGTGAGCGTGTTGTTTGCTTTGTTAAGTCTACTTGCTGACATTGTGTGAATGCATGTGTGTACTGAGGGTAGCCTATGTGTGTAAGATGCGTCTGATCATGGTTCAAGGCCTTTTTTTTTTTTTTTTTTTACTTTAGACCCTAATGACAGAGCCAGTCAGATGCACGACAGCTAATTATGTTTGTCCGTTGTTTTTGTCTTATTAAAGTCAAGCAAATGAAGGACATTATCTAACTGCATTCTCATAGAATCCTTTAGGGGACATGACAACACTGAATTGATCCTGCTTTCATTATCTGTGCATCCAAAGTCCAATGTAGTGTTTTCCTGTGCAAGAAAGCTCTGGTATGATCCAAAAACTATTTAAACACAGCAAGTCACACTACTGCCGACTGACATGTTCATTAATTACAATGGATTTTACACTGTAGTTAATTTCAGCCCCATATACACTATCCTGATGCTTAAAATACTCTCTAAAGCACCACCAAGTTGTTTGTTTATTTGTTTTTAAAGGAATTTTCTGTGAATACATCTATGTTTTATGTTGGACATATAAACACCAACAAAAGCAAATGCCCCAAGCAAACTGTCAGAATAACAATAACTCTACATAATTCTCTATAAATGAAAGTAAATGTTGCACTACAGAAAATATGGATAGCAATATTTTATCTGGTTAATATACATTTTCAGATAACGCTTTTTTGTAATTTATAGTATGCTAAATAAACTTGAAAAGCTAAGTAAATTGTTTGCTTTAGCTATAGTAAGTTATTCAGTTACTCAGTTAGCTTAGCCTAGCAAAGACTGACAAAAAAAGATGGAAACGGATGGCACGGCTCATTAAAAAAATGCTCTTATCAGCAGCTCTAAAGCCCAGTCATTAGCGTTTTAAGTCACACTTGTCTGTCTACACAAAAAATGAGGCAGTTAGTTTTCTCTCTAAGCTTGCTGATACTTGCTACTTGTCGTTGTGCCAGCTAAGCTAACGTTCAACTAGCTTCATATATAACTGACAGATGAGAGTAAATCAACCCCCACACTCACAAGAAAGCAAATAAACTTAATGATCTGTTCAGAGGGAAGTAATAATTATCTAATGAAAGTACTTTTATTCATCTCTTTGTGTGCAGCTACACTTAGAGGCACACTAATATTACAAACAAAACGTGTAAAAAGAGAAGGGTGGATCAGTTTAACAGCTTTTCCTTCTAACTGTCACTGTGTTTAAATAACCAAATAGCTAACCTCATGTGTCTGTATTCTTTTGTCTTTTGTTAATCTGTTACTTTTTTGTAATTTCCCCCTTGCACTGCATGCGATTTGTGCTCACATGGTATCTCAGGATGTGTTTCAACGCTGTCTAAAATGAGAAGTCTCTGCACTGAGGCGAAAACAAAAAGCGTCTGTACATTTGTGGTGTTTGAGTAACAAGCTTATCATTATTGTGATACACAGTTGAGTCATACTGCTCGGTGGCCTCTGAGTTTAATCAGCAGTATCGGACTTGTTTAAAGTATCGTGCTGGGAAATAATCTTGTACACAAGGTCGCGCCGGCTCATCATAAGTGAACTATTATGCTGCATGGCACGCTGTGTTTCCTTTGCTCTGTTTTGAAGTTTACTCTGGGCAGACTAAACTGACTGAACTTGTATTTTCTGTGCAGCTGGTCCTTACAGTGGCCTGGGGGAGTTACTGTACAGAGAAAGCGTCCCCATGCACACTTTTGCCAAGTATCTCTTCACGTCGCTGCTACCTCATGATGCCGACCTGGCGTACAAAATTGCACTGAGGGCCATGAGGTGAGTACCCCTTTACACTATTCAAAACATCCTTTCCTTCCTGTCCGTCCAAGAGGAACTTAATAATGAAAAGGGGAACAAAAACAACAAAAAAAAAAAGTAGGCAGGCGAAGTCGGGCAGTCATTTCCCTTTGATTGGACACAGCCATTAAGTGTAACCAGCATCTGTGCCTTCTTTAAGTCTCTTTTTGTTTGTGGGAACGAGTGTGAGGAGAAACAGAAATGGAACAAGCAATAACACAGACAGATTTAAGGCTATCTGGGGCACTGTTTAATGACAAAGCCTCCTTTTGCTGGAATATTCACTAAATAATTCAATGTTGCTGAAAATGAGTTTTATAAAATATGTGAATAATAAATATATGCTGTTGGTTTTTTTTTTTCCCCTGACCGCCACGGGTGTTTTAAAACTTTATTTCCACTCACCCAAATTAAACCCCTTTGATTTTCATTATATGTAAATCTCTACTTAAAAAAAAAAAAAAAAATCATTACTTGTGAAGAATAAAAAGCACCTCACGCATGCTTCACGAGCATGGGAAGGAGATAAAATAAAAGTAAGTTGTTATTTTTACACCCATCTTTATTTTCAGTGTTTATGGCTGCAGGCAAAGATCCACCTGAGTTTAGCTGTGGGAGCACGCAAAGGAAAACTATTGATTTTTTTTCTTTTTCTATAAAAGGTTTATTGTCCTCTGATAACCTCTTTTCCTCAATGGCATGTGCTTATAAGTAATACCATATGTCTGTATGAACTAATTTCTTTTTCTCTGCTTTTCAGGTTGCCGGTCCTAGAGTCCATGGGCCCCTCTGGTGACCTGTCCAGGCCCCACCACATAGTGTCAGTGGTGTCCAACCGCTACCCTCGCTGGTTCACTCTCAGCCACATAGAGTCCCAACAGTGTGAACTGGCCTCCACCATGCTCACTGCTGCTAAAGGTACCCAGTGTAGTTTTACTGTTTGTATTCATACTTTAGGTTCATAATGAGTCCTGCATTCTCTCATTATCTCTTTGCTTCTTAAAACAAGCATCTCATTATTGTTGGTTAGACCCCAGGGACACATTAATGCTTTATGTGATACACGTACTGATCCAGCGTTCTGAATACACTCTGTTGTTTTTTAAATTCTTTTTTTTTCCCTACTTAAATGGCTAATTTAAACACTTCAACAGATTCAGGTTTCATCTTCAGCTATGACTATAATTATGGTAATGATGTTTTTATTTGATTACTGCAACATAATACTTGGATTTTGCAGTGGATAGGGAACCAGTGTAAAAAAAGTGCATCCAAAACAGGGAAAAGCAGTTTTTACATTTAAAACATGCACTTGCTTCCTTTTTCATTATAATTGCAAACATGTCAAAATAGTGTGATAAAGCCACAATTACACAGCCTTTAATTTGAGTTGCTTTCAAATTTTGTAAAGGTGTAAGCATATATCAGGCTTATCTTGATTAATTTATTTTCCAGTCAGTATAGTGGATACTACATGAATAATGCCCTAGAGGGAAATATCAAAAGAAGCATCAGAAACACTTAAAACTTTGGATATTACAATAACAAGATGAGTTGCCTGGCTACATTTTAGGATGAAAAGGACTTATGTATCTGTGTTTTTTGTTATTGCCTTTTTAGGTGATGCTCGTAAGCTAGAAACAGTATTAGAATCTATCCAGAAGAACATCCACTCCTCATCCCATATTTTCAAACTGGCCCAGGATGCCTTTAAAATCGCCACACTCATGGACACTCTGCCAGACATCACGCTCCTCAAAGTTTCCCTGGAGCTTGGCCTTCAGGTAACATACATGTCCACACATACACATGCACACAAACCACTGTATATTCATGCCATGCAGAAAGAGCTGATTTTGTGTTTCTTACAGGTGATGAGAATGACACTGTCCACCTTGAACTGGCGGAGGAGGGAGATGGTGCGGTGGTTAGTAACTTGTGCTACGGAAGTTGGTAAGTTTTGCTGCTGCTTTTTCTTTCAAGGTGCCTTTGCATGTTGAACCATGTGACAGATTTTCAAGAAATAGCAAAGCACACTTCACAAGGCTGTCTAGCATGGATTCCAGAGGGCTCCCAGCAGGAGCAAATGAAGGGGGGGTTGTGACTAGCAGGGTAGTAATTATGGAAGATTGCGGGCTATGTTGATTAAGTGGGCCTGATGTTTGGACTCGACTGAAACCTGATTTCCCTGAAGTGGACAGGAAGCAGAGTCCAGAGGGACGGAGCTCTGTAGGGGAAAACTCTCCTCCCAGATGATTTCTTATGAATGTAGGGAATGACAAGGAGACCCTGTTTCTGTGAGCAGAGTTTGAATGGATTCATTGAGAAGAGGCCAGCAGCGCAGAATGACATAATGTTAAAGAATTTAAAACAGAATACACAGTTAGAGGGTAAAATGCCATTGTAGAACTAGCGATGGTTTATTTTACTGGAGTCCTGGTGCTGCTGCTAAAGAGAAGCATCCTTAATACACTGTTTTGGATATTATATACTTTGTTCAAATAGTGGGATACGAGCAGATAGTAGTCCTGTATTCAAAGGTTGACTTTTAACACACATTGAGTCTAAATGAAGCATTTTCTTTCTGTGAGCTGTAACTAAATATTTATTAGCAATTGCCATTTTAAAAGTAAGAAAGTTTTAATATCTTAGCAGAACATGCTATATATGAATGGGAACAAAATATGCTCCGTTCAGGCACTAGAAATAATGAAAACCAAATAACAGCACACATGAAATGATGATGATTTGAAGTGGATTAATATCTTTAAATACAAGCAAGAAAGTATCAGTGATTCACTGAAGTTGCAGGTGACATTGCAAAGTTTTTTTAGTTTTGTTTTATTGCTGCAATACCCTGTTATGAAATAGTAATATTAGGTTTAATGCATTTATCCATGGATCAAGTGACTGTGTGGTGAGATAGGTGCCGCTAAAATAAAAAATAAAAAAAACAGACCAAAACATAGCCCTCTTCTCAGGCCCTAAGACTAATCCCTGAGGCACACCTAACATTAATTTTCCTACTCTGTTTAGGTGTTTTTGCATTGGACAGCATCATGCAGAACTGGTTCAG
>JAPTYQ010000005.1:34233741-34244511 GCA_029814465.1 Ostorhinchus cyanosoma
CACTAAAAACAAGTTGGAAACCTAGACAGGAACCCAGAGACCATGTGCGTGATGGCTTCTAAAAACAGACACTGCTAAATACAAGGGAAAATGTATTTATGACAGAACAGTAGTTTAATATACCAATAAGTAGTGATTGATAGGTTATTGAATATTAAAGAAAACATGACCCATCCCTAATTTTTTTCAGCACGGAGGAAATCCAACTGTGTGAAGGAGGTTGAGAAGCTGCAGGAGAAACGAGAAAAGAGACGACTCCAGCAACAAGAACTCAGAGAGAAAAGGGCACAAGTAAGGAGGAAAAAACACACAAACACACTGAATTTCAGTGAATAAGCACATTCTTTCAGGTAATATTTCCTGAATCTTCTGGTCTTTTCTGACTTAAGAACACCACCCACTCCCTGCTTTCATGTTGGGAACTTCAAGTGTGTTCATTGTTTTACATAAGAGTTATTCTCATATCCCTTATACCCACATAATTTTTAGAACACAACAATACTTATGCACTCTCATTTATGTATACTTCTTTAATTATCGTATTAATAATATATTTTCGAATATACATTGTACAAATTGCTGTCCTAATTGTCTTTGGTGTGTGTTTATTTATGTCAAAGATATGTTATATATGCTGCTTCACTGCAGGAGGTGGATGTCAATTTACCCAACTATGAAATCATGTGTATGATCAGAGACTTCAGAGCCAGTCTGGACTACAGGCCTTTAACCACAAATGATCTGGTAAGTTTGTTTCAGATCCAGTTTAAAGAGCAGATCTGAGCACCTCAGGCATTGAGCTTTGATAATAAGCTGTGATATTAGCTTTTAGATTTGTTCCTGTATTTATGATTTGGTACAAAGGCAACATCTGGGCATTAAATGAAATGATGTGAGGAAATTATTATCAGACCTTTTCAAATCACATTGTTCTTTGATTCTTTTAATTCGTTAGTTCTAAATTCCCCTATTCTAACTTTTTCACCCCCCATAGAATTCTTGGTATTTCTATGTACTCCCACCCTCTGGGGCAGGAGGGGGTCTATAGATATACCAGGAATTCTGTCCAGCTGAAGTTTTCTCCCTATTCTTTTCAAATTTCACACCCATGTTCTTTACATGTGCCTTTCTCTCAATTTTAACTTTTTAAAAAATGTATTTATTTATTTGTTTTTTACACACTTTTTAAATGTTTTTCAAATGATTGAGTGTTAAGACTCAAATGAATCCCTGGTTAGGCAGGGTATCAGTGAGCAGAAGGGGCAAAGTGTTGTGCAACTGGGTGGGGATGTGAGTAAGCCCTGCTTACTTTTTCACTTGTCTTAAATGTCTTACAGTTAAAATGAAACTGACCAGATAACATCAAATACAGTATGTCATGCATTCATACTGTCTTCAATGAAATACAAGTCAAATTTCATTGTAATATCAGTTTTTTTATGTGCATTTTACAACTCTGTCTGTTTGGGATTGTAGATATAACTGAAGGAGTGCATGTCATGATAAGGGGTACATAGATAAAAACACCACACACAAATGTTCATGTCTTGTTTTTGTTTCAGATTGAGGAGCACAGGATATGTGTGTGTGTTCGTGCTCGTCCCCTCAATAAGAAAGGTGAGCATTTTCGATCAGTATCTGCCTATTCTTTGTGGGATGCATTTATACATTAACAAAAAAACCTCAAATGTGTGTCTATGTGTTTAGAGTTGTCTGTGAAGGATTTAGATGTGATCACCATCCCCAGTAAGGATGTAGTGATGGTCCATGAGCCCAAGCAGAAAGTCGACCTGACCCGCTACTTGGAGAACCAAACCTTTCGCTTCGATTATGCCTTTGATGAAAATTCCACCAATGAAATGGTTTACAGGTGAAGTGTTTTTCAATCCCTCTTAATGTTTTGTGGGGATTTCTGCTTTCTGACTGATGCTCCTCTGCTCACAGGTTCACTGCTCAGCCTCTGGTTGAAACCATTTTTGAGAGGGGAATGGCAACCTGCTTTGCTTATGGACAAACTGGAAGTGGAAAAACACATGTGAGTGTTTTGAATTTGACAGGATGGTTTTTGTAGTTTGTTCAATGGATGTGTTGTAATTCAAGTCTCTTCTTAGACAATGGGGGGAGACTTCTCAGGAAAGAACCAGGACTGCTCTAAAGGGATTTATGCGCTGTCTGGTGAGTTTCCTCTTTAATGTTACCTTCACTAGTGTTTACTACTATAATTAAACTCAATTCAAGCTTTGTTTTGTTTTTTTGTGTAGCACGGGACGTCTTCCTCATGTTAAAGAAGCCAAACTACAAGAAGTTAGATCTTCAAGTCTTTGCCACATTTTTTGAGATCTACAGCGGGAAGGCAAGTGTCTTTTGCAATGATTATTCTTCAATTAATGCAACAATGTGTTCTTTCTAAGTGTATTTATGTGTTATTTGTAACAAGAGCTTTATTTCAGATTTTGAATCATTGAAATGTTTCAAAATGTCTCCATGGGGAAAACTTAGATATATGGCATCAGATGCTGAAGTGCTAAATTGTGTCCTTTAAAGGTATTCGACCTGCTGAACCGTAAAGCCAAGCTCCGGGTCCTGGAGGACGGGAAGCAGCAGGTCCAGGTGGTGGGGCTGCAGGAGAGGGAGGTGAAGTGCACAGAGGACGTCCTCAAACTCATCGAAGTGGGAAACAGCTGCAGGTAAACACAGGAGGGCATCGTATGTTTCATCTGAGCAGCCTGAGTAGGACAGAGCTATGCATCTGGACATGAAAGTTAGAACTGTAACAGGAAGTTAGTATAGATGTATTTAGATTACATATATAATTATGTGTTAGCCCTGGTTTAATGGACAGAAGATACATATATGCCACTATTTAGGCTGAATAACAATATACAGCACATTAAAATAAAAGGTTTTAAAGTGACAAATGAATAGAATCTAAAATAAATATTTTACAGACCTCAATAACAGAATCCAGTTTGGTTAAGAACACTGAGCAAATGTTAAAAAAATGTTTGAATGTAAACATGAAGGGATATAACTGTTCTGTGAATGTGCATTTGGGAACAGACCATCTCTGACCAGATGGGAGAAACTGAAAAAAGGCTGTTTAAAGGATATTTGTTTGTCATTTATAATAGTTTTAGTAAGTCACTACTCTGGTTGATGTACAGCGACTCCACGTTAAGCTGAGATTGTCCGATCAGCATAAGCACCCATTTAATGATCTGGTTCAGGGAGTTCTTATTCTATAAAGAAATACTCCACAATCATGACACCAGACGGAAGGATAAAACTGACTCAATAAAAGCACAATGAAACAGGGAGGTAACAAGACAGTCAACATTAAAAGTACCCAGTTTTTGAAGACATTATAAACACTGATGCCCTTTCTAACAGAGAGCTTCAGTTGTAGGTTCACAGTTCACTGCTGGTTCACACTGCAAGCCAGAGAGCTCAATTTTAATTTACTTCATTTACAGATCATCTCCTTCAATAAAAGTATTAATAAGTCTAGTGAAATTGGACTACAAAAAAGACATGCATTCAAATCCTTACTTTTAACCTAAAATGTAAATCTAAAGGTGTTATCATTATTCATTGTACTTTCAAATGGTTCCTGTCAGTGTTTTGCTGTAATATCATGTGTTTTGTAGTCATTCTACTGCTGCATTCATGTGTGTGTTGCATCTGAATAACTTTACAGAATGTGAGTATCTCCTCCCAATACAGACTTGTGACAGGTCTTCATTTAAAGTGACATCAAAGTGACATTACTGCTCAGACTGAGGTCACATTAACAAAGATCAGATTTCTGATTCAGGGCCACATTTGGAAGTGCCCCAGATCAGACTTGAAAAGATCTAATTCCATGTGTTGATCAAACTGTCGTGGAAAAAAACCCAGATGATATGAGTGAAAAGATCAGATTTGCGTTACTTTTGCCTGCAGTGTCAACCTTTGTGTGCCTCAGAAAACTACTATAATAAGCAGAAAGTTAACAAGGAAATTAAAAATACAAAAAAAAGATAAATGTGTGTTCTGTTAAAACACTAAAGTGGCATTTTTAGAATTTGTTAATGCGAGTGTTTTGTGCTCGAAGCCCAGTGTTCCTGTGGGCATATGATGAAACAAGATCCTTGATTCTTCGGTAAACTTTGTGTGTCTCTGTGTCTCCTTCAGGACGTCTGGTCAGACTTCAGCGAATGCCCATTCTTCCCGGAGCCACGCCGTATTCCAAATTATTCTGCGTCGGCGGGGAAAGATGCACGGAAAGTTTTCCCTTATTGACCTGGCGGGGAACGAGAGAGG
This sequence comes from Ostorhinchus cyanosoma, assembly GCA_029814465.1. Taxonomy (NCBI): domain Eukaryota; kingdom Metazoa; phylum Chordata; class Actinopteri; order Kurtiformes; family Apogonidae; genus Ostorhinchus; species Ostorhinchus cyanosoma. The sequence goes on from JAPTYQ010000005.1 coordinate 34,238,044, forward strand.
GGCGGACACTTCCAGCGCTGACCGCCAGACTCGCCTCGAGGGAGCTGAGATCAACAAGAGCCTGCTGGCGCTCAAGGTCTCCTTCTCAGTACTCGGAATATCGTGTGCAGATTTGTCCTCACTGTCGGGGTGGAACAGTTGGTCTTTACTACCTGCTGATATATGCACATGCACAAAGTATTTATCAGATAGTACAGCAAAAAGGTCATTTTACTGCCAGGATAGCTTTTTTGTTTGATAAATATCTTAAGATACAGTATCTATCTGCAGCAGCAGGCAAGAAAGTACAGCTCAAGTGAGTATGATAGTATTGTGTTGTTTTGATAATGTGAGGATACTGAATGAGTTTTTAATTAAGAGTTTACTTTCAAGTTTGTGGCAAAGAGTGGTTCATTATGGGCTGTCTTTAAACCCAGTATTGTATTGTATTTTGCATTCAGCTATTTGACTCCTCCCTAACCCAGACCTAGCATTATGTGTTACTTTGTCACTGAAATTAGAATAAAAAAATCACTATATTATATTGCATTTTGTTAAATTCTATCGGTTTGTTATTAATATAATGATAAAGTAATGACGACATTTAAAGTTTAGAGAAGAATGAAGATGCTTAATTGTGACGTCAATGAGTCATGCTTTGTCACCCAAATATTTACTTTAACAGGTATACAAGTGCAGGGTAAACTGTCCTCATAACTATTACTGCTAACTGTTAATCTAATATGCTGTGTGATGGGGACTCTTCTTGCAGGAGTGTATTCGGGCTCTGGGACGAAACAAACCCCACACCCCGTTTAGAGCCAGCAAGTTAACCCAAGTACTGCGGGACTCATTCATTGGAGAAAACTCCAGGACCTGCATGGTACGACAACAGCAGAGACTTTAACATGGAGGCTGACGGCGTGGGAGAAGGCATGATACTTACTGATCCTGAAATTCTGCTTCTTTTGACAGATTGCAACTATCTCTCCTGGGATGGCATCCTGTGAAAACACCCTGAATACACTGAGATATGCCAACAGGTAAAACAGATGTTTCTGAACTGAGACAAACACCTTGAAGTCTCTTAGTTTACATTTCAGTAGGAGCGTTTTACATGTGTGTTCAGTCAGAATTTAATATGGTTCTCAAATAACATTAGCTTTTAGTGGTGCTACTTTAGGACAAATACTTCAGTTTGTTGTGACAGTAGGGGGTGGACAATATGACAAAAATATATCACGAATTAAAAAAATATACTCACGATGTTGATTTTATCACGATTCTTTACATTGATCCTTGAGACTAATTTGCAAGTTTCTGAACAGGCAACCAAACAATTTCCCTGTGTAAAACATAGCCCTAAAAGAACAAAATAATACAGACAATTTAGCCCGAAGAACCTTCCAGAACATTTGTCATTTAAATAGTTTGTGCAATTTTGCTAACATGTTCCAAGAACACAAACATACTAAAACGTAAACACCAACATTCTGTTAAGTGCACTCTTGCAACATAAAAACGAATTCCCCCTTAAACAAATGTCCCGCCCCCTCAAATTAAAGTTTCTGAAGGTGGGGAAAAGGAAAGTGAGCTGCACAACAGTGGGAGACTTTGGTTTGGTGTGTGCGTATTCATTGTGGGGTACGTACAGCTTGGAACGCACCCCCGTATAAACCCCCCCGATTCCACAATCACTCTGCTTTGTCAGACCGTCGATACGTTCTAATCCTTCACGGTCTAATATCGTCATATGGCACACTCATATCGTCATATGGCACACCCCTATGTGACAGTGTAACATTTCTTTCCAGTACTCAGCCAACTCTGAGTCACTGTGACTGTTATCACATGTTAGATCCTGCATTGGAACAAAAAAAGATGAGCGCTGGCTGAAATCTCTGCCTTCTTCTGGTCGTTCTTTTTTGTTCTCTTGGGAGAGAGCGACTTACATGTGTTGGACGTTCATTGACAGTTGCCGTATTTTAAATAATACTGTAGTCTTGGTTGGAGACAGTAGTCATAGATGCTCTGTCCTGTTCAAACTCATCAGCAGGTTGTGGTAAAACATTTACAACGTGCAAATAAAGGGATGTCCCTCCTTTAGTTTTTTTCACCTGCATACACTTGAGTCTTCACTGTTGCAAAATGATATGAAAAAAAAGACGTGTGTGTATTTTAAACTTTTACTAAAGCTTAGTGTAAATATAGAAACACATTCTAATGATGATAAAAATGTAGTAGTCAGTAGCGGTCAACTCTTATTTACTCATTTACTTTTACTCTTATTTACTTATTTTTTCTCTGTGTCCTTATATTATTTTGAATGTAAATGTCTCACATAACATTATCCTGGACATAACATTATCCTCCTCTGTCTCTTCTTGCTTGTGTGTCTGTGTGTGTTTCTCTCCCACTACGTTTCCAGAGTAAAGGAGTTTGGCATAAGTCCCTCAGACATCCCCTTCTCTCAGAGTGGGGGCGGAGGGGGGCGTTCTGAGCTCTCCCCTACTTATGAGTACGATCACTTTACTGTTTCTGTCCGTGTTTTCCACAGAGCCCTTCACCTTATCACATCACTGCATCGGCCTGTTCATGACACCTCAGAAACCGTGTTTTGTTACTTCCCATCCTCACAGAAGTTTCCCCAAGTCCATTAAAAGCCACCGGATGTACATGTGACATCAGATTCTGCTCAGGAGATTATACCTGGTCTGAATAAATTACAGTAAAGTTGGTTTAAAGCAGCAGATCTCAAACGTCTCACAGTATGCAACTCATATCAAACTGTGTCTTAATGAGATTATGAGGTTTATACGTATCAGGATAGATGTAACCATTAACAAGTTAAAGCAATGTTTTCCAACATATCCCAACCGAAGGACAAGGTGGTTTTCCTTCCCCTTGTTTAACGTCTTCAATAACTCTTTCCATTTGTTGGAGTGGGCACAGCTTCCTTAAATTCAGACTTTTTTTTTCCCATTTCTCTATAATGTTTGTCCTTTTGTAATAATTTTCCAGTTTTTCTTTTACTTGTTTCCAGCAAAATGTACAATACCATTCTTATTTTTAAGAGTGTGTATTAGCTTGTAGCAAAAATATTAAAAGACAAAACCATTGTAGGATTTTCATACATTTGCAAATGTACAGAGATGCCTTCATGTACCACAGTTTGTCAATTTGGATATAAGGGATAACTTCTGGCCTTTCTTGTCCTCTTTTTGTTTTCTTTACCATCCAGTACATGTGTAACCTGCTTTTCATATGTTCCTAAACCTGCATGGAGTTCATATTCTGTTTACCATTTTCCCTCATGAAGCTAATGCAGTTCATTGGTGATGACTCCTCCCCTCCCTGTCACTGTGTCCTGTCAGTGTAATGCATGCAGCAGCCGCACGTTTCAGTTTACACAGTACTTGTCGTCAGTGCTTATGTACTAAACTACAGTCCTCGTGTGTTATCAGGGTGAAGGAGCTCACAGTGGACCCCACAGCAGCTTTGGACAGCCGTCAGGGAGGACATGTCGCCCAGCTGGAGGTGTTGGAGGCTCAGTGGGGAGTGGGAAGCTCCCCACAGAGAGACGATCTGAAGCTGCTCTGTGAGCAAAACGTAAGCAAACACACTCACACCGTCATTGTGTTGCCAGGGAACAGACCTGGCATTTTTCTCCTGTTTTTAACAAGCCTTCATAGTGGTATCTATATAACATCTGGCCCTTCACCGTTAAGATTTGCACAGAGCAGTTTGGCAGTTAAAGGTATAATATGGAACAACTCTGTAGTAAAATATCTAAAAACAGGTAAACCTATGCAGTATTATATGTTATAAATTCAGAGGAATCTGTGAAAGTAACAGTGACATTTTCACCTAGTGGTCTGTCAGTGGCATCTTATTGGTATAAAATAGACTTTACATGACATTACAATGAAATGACATACTGTGAATATATGTCTCTTAATGTACTGTAAATACAACTTGAATACCTTACATTAGCTGCCTCAGCTGCAGCTAGTAAGTGCTGTCATTATTCTGTCATTACCTGACAGCTCCATTGACAGTTTATTAATAGTTTCTTTGGTGCTGGTTAAAAATAATTCAACCAGCTGTTAAAACCATGAACACAAGTGACCAAACTGTCAAAGCTCAGAGTGGAATACCCTCATGAGCACTGAAATCACTGATGAGCAGCATCACTAACACATACTTTGATCACCAAGCCTTTATGAATATATGGACATTTATGCAAAAAACTGAATTATGTCCAATTCTAAAATTCTGTTTGGTCTCAACAGTGACGTTAAGCTGTTTAAGTCATGTCGTCCTTACATTCATGTCGTCATTACATTATTACAGATCCTTCTCATACAGTGAAGACTTACTGTTAATATGATGAAATGACACATTATGTAATTATTCATCCATCTGTGTCAGCAGTTTCTAGTGGAAGATTGGGATTCTTTTCATGTTCAGTCTTGAACCTGTGAACGTCCAGGTTTAAAACATGGCTGATGTAAAACACAGATTGATACACATTTAGGAATTCCTTCTGTCCATCTGTGATTTTTGTCTAACCCATTTGTCAGATATTATTCTTTTCCAATTGGACACGTGTTCTGTGCCACTAGTAGAGGTGAAGCGCACCGTTTGATGGCTGAAATTAAATTTGGAGATTTTTAAAAATTTTTTATAAATCTTTGACCATTTCATCATAGACATTTTGTCCAACTGATTTCTCTGACATTATTCACCCTATTCTTTTCAAATTTTACATATATGTTCTTTACACGTGCCTTTCTCTCAATGGTTTTTGTTTTTTTTTAAAACAAATTTTGGAGAAGTTTTTAAAAAAAAATTGAAAGTGAAGACTCAAAGTGAATCCCTGGGTAGGCAGGGTATCTGTGAGTGGGGGGGCTACAGTGTTGTGTGTCTGGGTGGGGGTGTTGGTAAGCTCTGCCTACTTCTTCTCTTGTTTTCTACAGGAAGAGGAAGTTTCCCCACAACTCTTCACTTTCCATGAGGCGGTGTCTCAGCTGGTGGAGATGGAGGAGCAGGTCCTGGAGGACCACAGGGCTGTGTTCCAGGTACAGACACATCCAAAACATTACTGATCAGATTTGCACCTTCACATGAATTAACAGCTTTAAAAACATTTTCCTTTCACATAATTTAAAAATGTAATTTATTTAATGGGGGTTTGTTTGTGATATGTCGTATGTGGACAGGAGTCAATCCGCTGGCTGGAGGATGAGAAGGTCCTTTTGGAGATGACAGAGGAGGTGGACTATGATGTGGAGTCATATGCAACTCAACTTGAGCAGATCCTGGATCAGAAGATCGACATCCTCACTGAGCTGAGAGGTAATGGCCTTCAGATGTGAAAGAGACGCCGCTGTTGAGGATTTCATACAACATGTGGCAGATGCTGTGATATTGTGTGTCTTTCAGATAAAGTCAAGTCCTTCCGCTCTACGCTACAGGAAGAGGAGCAGGCTAGCAAACAAATAACCCCCAAGAGGCCTCGTGCACTATAGACCCCCCCCCCCACATGTATGATGTTTCACTGTAACATTGGCTCGTCCTCAGAGAGGTGAAGGCCTGAGGGTCACTGCTGAAGAAAGAGCTGATGTAGCTCAGCTGTGACGTTGTGACCTGGTGTCTCTGTGTGTCGGCTCTCTGCTGTACAGGCTGCAGTCGCTTCCATCATCCATCCGTCCATTTGTAAAACCAAAGAGCACAATGTCTTTGCTCTTTCATTCTCCTGCAAAGTGTATTTATAAGGTTTCTGTATTTGTGTAAAGTCACAAGTGCTTCACTTTAAACAAAAAAAAGGGTAAGTTATTTGTTTAAAATGAAATTTTTATATTGTCAATCATGAGTTATCCTCACTTTGGCCAATTTTATAAACAGCTGTTGCCATTTTGTGCAACACTCCGCCTCATTTGGAGGATTTTCTTCCTGCCCTTCCCCTTGTTTCAGCTTCGGGTGGAGTGGGGCACGTCGAGTTCGTGTGTAAAATGAGCCACTGTGTGTTTGTGTTCATACTGTATGTAAAATAGGGTTGACTGGGAAAAAAAATACACAAGACTAATGTTGCATTACATGGAATGGCCTAACAGAGGCGCTATAATCAAAGGGTATGTCAGATACACAGCAGGTGTGTGTTCCATACGTTAACAGCGAAAAGAGATTTCTCATTTGTCATAATAAAACAAGCCTACTTCTTGCTGTTGTACGAGGTTTTTTTTCTCTAAAAATACTGCGTTTGGAGTTTTAATTAAACTTTATTCACAGTTAAAATTTTCAGTGTTATCAAGGTAAAGTCAAAGCAAAGACAAGAATCACTGAGGGGCTGTACCTTAAATGAAAAAGAACAAATGTAGAATAGTTAAATTTAAATAAACAGTAACATACAATGATGTAAAACAGCTCTGAATTTCTGAAGAAGTTAATATGTAAGTATTGAATTATAAATGTATTCTACTTTTTTTT
>JAPTYQ010000005.1:34269359-34279420 GCA_029814465.1 Ostorhinchus cyanosoma
TTTCTTTTCTAACAGGAGTCTGGGATACAAAACAATAATGACAAATGTCATAATATAGTTTTATATTGTGATAAATAGCATTACATTGGTTTAAACTGTTCTGTTTGCTTCCAAAATGAGCCAGAGGCAGTTTTTACTAAATTTCTCACAACATTGATTTTGGGTTTTTTTTAAACTTTAAGAAAATATTGATGTTTATATCTCAAATCAGCATGAAAATGACATCTTATGAGCTATAGACATGATGTGTCCCAATATTTTTGTCCATATATTTTCTAAACATCAATATTTCCTATAAGGTTAATGGGATATTTTTCTTTCCAAGTGAGATGTGAAGAAAGTAGATGGTTAGTTGTGGTAGAAAATTATTATATAAAGTCAGAGCACGAAAAATATTTTAGCATTGTTGAGCGAAATTAAGTAAAAACCATCTCTGTGAATTTTGGAAGCAAAACTAACAATTTACACAAAACTAACCAATGAAAATGCAATGATGTTTATGACAATAAAAAACTATATTATGGTATTGTTTTGTAGCCCAGACCACTGTTAGAAAAGAAACACCTGAATTCAATAAGTTCCAATACTTTCGTCCGTATATTGTATCAAACAATTGCAAGAAAACAGGCTGAGGTGAATAAAATAAAGGTGGAGCATCATCTGTGTGTAAAAACAGAACAAATCAAAAAGCTCAACTGAAATTCAGATGAATGAGAAAATAGACACTAAAGGTAACTGCGGTTGTGTTGTTTGAAAAGCATATTACAGCAGATGTTACCATGTGCATCGAAGAACTCGTCGTCTGTGCTGTCCTCTGAGTCTCGGGCGATACTCTGCATCCTCCATTCGGAAATGCTCTGGTGTGACGGACTCCCTGTGCACGTGCAGAGGGGAACAGTATTTACACGTCAGACACAACACGACCTAGCTCACATTTCTGAGCACGATACAAATAATGAAGTATATGAGCAAAAGATTAAAACCTGATACTGGTTATGGTGTAGACTGTATGGGCTCGAATATCCCAGACCAGACCTTTTACTGCATATCATTCACCTTCTCTCTTTCATCACATATCCTGTCTTTCTACATTTTTGACTAATAAATAAAGAAACAAAGTGTTCCCAAAAAACAATCCTGAATCCCTTAAACTGTGAATTCAAAGTCCTAAAACACAGTCTGTTTATGACTCCAATATCCTCCTGAGACCCAGGAAAGTAAGTTTTTACTTTAAATAATAGTTTTTTAAGAAAACCTGTGAAACTCTTATCCTCTACAGAGGACAAAAAGGCATTGTTGGGTTTCAGGAGGATATGGAAATTTATGCAAAACCGTTTCCTTTAGATTTGTCTTTTAGTTGATCAAAACATTAGGACGTTTACACAAGACAATGAGGTATGTGTTTCCATGAATTAATTATTCATATTTAATGTTTGCTCACCTCCTCTCTTAGACGACCTGTTGGAGGATCTGGAGGACGTGGACCACTGTTTGGTGAGTTCCCCTCGTGTCTCCAGTGACTCTCCCAGCGTTGTTCCTGCTCCTTCAGATCCTGCTTCAGCAGATCCTGGGGCCTCAGATCCCTGCTCCTGGTCCTGACTCACAGAGGAGCCATTGGTCTCCGCCCCCCCCTCCTCACTGAGGCTGTACTGGGCCATCTTCTTGGCTAAAGCCAGCTGGGTCTCCAGCTCCAGCTGCCTGATGTCCTCTATGGTCAGGCCGTACCACTCGTCCTGCCAGCACCATGCCTGCCGGTGGGCTCGGACCATCACCTTACGCAGGCCTGCACGACAGAAACAGCAATTTATTGGCATATTAGTTCATTTTTAGGGAAGAATAAAATATCTCTGTGGCATAATTTAATGTGAAGTGTGTCGGATGTGGCTGTTAGTGGTTGAGGATGTAGATTATAACTGAATGAATGTCCTTCGCCTCACACTTCCCTACTGTAGCTGCTAAAGACATGAAAAATACAAAAGGCTCTTGCTACAGTAAGTGTTTGTCCAGTCTAGTAGAAAAAATGGCACAAGATCCTTCGTGGAGATCGACCTCCTCCTTTCGTAGACACAAAAACAGTTCACTGGCAGGGAACAAAAACATGTTTTATTCTCAGGTGACTCCTGAAAACATTAATAGTGAATATGTGTAAATGTGTTCTCCATTTCTACAAATAAATCCCTCATTATAACCACAACACGACTTAACTCAAGAGACAGTGAATTCAAGAGGATGCCTTTAGCTCATCATTTAAAGAAGATGAAATCAGGGAGGGAAAAATGTTGATTTTTACAATCTACCACTTCTTCTGCCATTTTCTACTGTTGCGTCTGAATGAATTTAATCTGCAATTGGTAGTCACAGCTGTCAATCACATCTTTAAACCCCCCTACATGTGTGAAGATACCAATGATTAGACAGCTCAATTTCCTACAGCCTGAAAACCTCCGCCCAGACCACTTCAATTACTGTAAACTGAAATATTTCATTCTTATCTGTGCTACTTAGGGGTGAAGGCCGGGTAAACTGAAATATAATCATGGAATTTTTGTATCTGATGAAAAAACTATCAAGAGTTGCAGCTCAACGAAACAAACGAAAAAAGCCAAAGTGTACAGTTCACATTAATGAGGCAGTGATGAAACTGAAGTTTATCAGCCTTGTACTTCAGTCATAGTACTTATATAGCCCAATACTTCAAAAGTCACAGGTATCTACTTTTATGCATTCAGAGTTTTCTTATGTTATTTTTCCTACATTTTTTTCTTACATTTTTAATTATCTTGTACTGGAGAAATAAAAACTGCCAACAAAAAATTCCTTGTATGTGTTAAAGTACTTGACAAATAAAATTAATTCTGATTCTAATTTCACCTCAGAGGGCTTTATAATCCAAACAATATACAACACCCTCTGTCCTTTGACCCCTGATTCAAGGAAAAACGAAAGAAAAAAAAGCAGAACGCACATTAAGAGTCACAGAGGAGCAATAGATGTAAATTCTAAATATCATGTAAAACAGAGTCCATGTATCAAATATGAGTGGACAGATAATGATGAGCCACATTTGGCAGAAACTCCAGATTAACTAAACAATGTGTTAAATCAAATGTCTAGTCTGATAATAAAAGCCAAGATGAGTAAACAGAGACAGTTAATATATTAATATGGTAGTTAATATGTGCACATACTCATTATAATATGAGACCTGGTGGAAACAGCTGAATAAATAATTAATAAATATGGAAATATTCTGCTTTATACCATAAAAGTACTTTCAGCACAGTTTAGAGCAAAGGCACCAGAGTTAAGTAATAAGATTCATGACTCAGAGTTCAGATGATGCATGAAATAAAGTTTATCCAACAGCTGCCGTTGAGATAGAGGTTTTTTTTTTTTTCATTTCTCATACCTTCTGACCTGATGAGGATCTAAGAAGAAATGTTGTAACTAATAAATGTGTGAGCTTTAGAGAAGTGTGCAGGCGTTTTGTTAACCCTTAGGAGTCTGAGGGTAATTTGGCTGTTGTTGAAAACTTCTGATTTCGCCTTTATATTCCTCATTAAATACTGTGTACCTTGTCTAGTTTGGTATCATTTTTGTCCCACCTGTGTGACTTTACAGATTTGTTTGTTTTTTGTGTCATTTGATAGGCTGTATTAACACAATGAACCTAAAATCACATAAAAAAAATTTATTCTGAGTAGAAAGAAGTTAAATTCTTTACTGTTTTGCCACCAAAAATATGTTGAACAAATCATTTTTATAACTTGGTATGAATATATAGATTGAAAACTTCCCCAAAAAAAATTACAAATTGAGCAAATAGTTGTATATAAATATTTACAAAACAAGCTGGTGTCACAATATGATACAACAAACATGTTCAATGAACCATTTTTACAACTCAGAAAACTAAATTCAATTATTTACAACAACAATCAGGACTCAAAAGATAATAATGATTTATATATACACACACACACACACACATATATAATATTATAATGACAATAATGATGATAATAATAACAATGGATTAGATTTTCTATTAACGTATACTGAGAGCATAACACAAATCTATTTTTTTGATGGAATATATCAAACGCAGTGACATACTTTAGTTTTTTTCACGCAAGCGCCCTTCCCTTAGAAGCCTATTTTTAGCACCTCTTCCTGCATCAACCGTGATGACAATATTGCAGAAAGTTCTGCTTTTACTTGACGTTTCAACAGGATTCACAGTATTGCTTTGACATCTGCACTTTCCAGACATGTGAAAGTAAGACTCAGGAAAGCTCCGTCTTGCTGCTAAATCGTCTTTACCCATAAAGACCCAAAGAAGTTTTCCTCTATTTTTAACCTTTCTTAAATGATTTATCACGATTTAATATATTATACTTTGTATTTAGCATTTTTAAGTGAAAATCTTGTATTTCCCTATATTTAATTCACTGATCATGTCGATGTTCATTAAAGCTCAGATCAGAGTTGAGGGTTATTATATCAAAAACTGAAAACTGAAGATAAAGTGACTTTTTCTGCTAAATATATCATTAATTGAACCTAAAAAATAAGTGTCTCCATCCACTGTCATTTATCAAACTCCATGGGTGTTACTGGTGAATCGATGTTGTAGAGGATGACGGTGTTTCCACGGTAACTACGGAGCCTCTGAATGTTCAAATGGGCCATATCTGATGACCATGAAAAGATGACAAACTGTATTTAACAACAATTATTTACAAGTATTGTCAGGATTAGTAGAGCGATAGTTATTTAACATTTCATATCAGTAGATGATTTTGGTGGATGTTTGGGTCTTTACGGGTTAAATCCGTCATGTGATTTGGACCCGAGTGCGTGTCCAGAGACTCCTAAGGGTTAATGTTTGCTGACCTTTCGTGACATTCAAACTCAGTAATTACTTTCCTCTTGGACTTCAGGTGAAATATTGTGAATACTTCAGAGGAAATAGCACAACAATTAGCAGCGAAAAAACAAATGAGCGGGTCCGTAAACACATCCAAGGAGGAGTGTCAGTAGATGCCAGGGAGTTTCAGGCACATTTTGTGGCTGAAGATTTGTTGATTAGACCTCTGAGTGAAAACGCTGTGAAGATAGAGCAGCTGCTACTTCATTAGCCTGGAAGTAGATGCTGAGAGGGAGCGAACTGAGGGCCCGGAGAGTGTATAAACAGCCTTAGATCACAGCAATGAAACAAACAGACAAACACTGGCAGGAAATTAATCCGGTCTGCTGTGTTATCTCCAGGAGCCAGACTCTTCTCTCTGCTCCTCGCTCTCTCAAACTCTTTCTATACTTTCGCAGACAGGTAATTTTAGCATGTCGTATATCTGCTTTACTTGTCGACTCGCGTTTCCTCAAACTCATCGGGAGCATTTTCATTTCTTTTTCAGTATTTCTTATCGCTGTCTGCTTTCCTAACAGAGTGCTTCCATTAATCAGTGGTTAATCATTTCTGAGATAAGGACGTGTCAGTAGTTGTTTTTACAGACTCTCCATTGCAGGTAAAACACAAAAACACACATAAACCTGCAGCCGTTTAGACAAAAACATAAAAATTTGAATAGTACACTTCTGACCTTTTAAACCCTGGATTTCCTAGATTGTTGAAATGTTTTGCAAAATAATTACTTTAATTCTAGTTCAGTTTTTATTATTTATTTTTTATTAATATTTTTTCAGAATTAAATTACTGTCATTTTTACATTTCACTTTTAATTTTTATCACTTCATCCTCAATTTTCCCCATTTTCAGGGTTGTTAAATGTCTACATATTTGCATACTTTTCCCAACCCTAAACTCCCCCAAAAATGGATTTACTCTGTTTGCTGAAATTTTCAACTTTGATTTCCACTTTTAACCCTTTTTATCCCACCCAATTGTTGGAAAAGTTCACTATATCACCAAATCAGATGTGTGGTATCTTGTGACACCTGATTGGTTTTTTATTAATAGTTTATATAATTTTCTAAGTTGTAAAAATGGTTCATTGAACCATTTTGTGGCATCATATTGTGACGCTAGTTTGTTTTGTAAATAGTTGTATATACTTTTCCTTGAAAAAAAAATAATTTTCATGTAAATAGCTGTATATAACTTTATTATTTACTAAATTTGCAATAAAAAAAAAGTTTTTGACTTATATGTTCAAGTTAAAAATGGTTCGTTCAATATGTTTTTGGTCAAAAACAGTAAAGAATCTAACCTTCTCCTTCTTGGATTTCATGTTTTTTGTGATGTCAATAACTGCGAAATCACACAGGTGAGGTTATACTGAAAAAAACTGTACCCAACAACACAAGCTAAAAAGTTTTATAATGAGAACCATAAAGGCAAAATCAAAAGTACTGAAAAACAGTCACAATACACTCAGGTTGCATCTAATGTTTAAGGGTTATTTCCTCCCTTATTGTGTTTATTGTTTTCAAGGATTAAATATAGAGCCTGTACGATAAAATGAAAGATCAGAATGAAGTGTTTTACATGTGTGGAAAAGTCCAAACATGCTTAAGCACGTGCATCAGCGTTGTACTTACCCACATCATGTATGAAGCGCTCAATCTTGGACTGCATGCCCCAGTATCTGAACTCCACTTTGCAGAGTTTGTAGGCACACATGACAGGGTTTTGTCCAGGGTTCAGGTTGATCTCCTCAATCCAGTCCTCTGACAGCGGACCCCGTTTGGTCTTGATTGACTGATACAGCTTAGGGTCCTCCTCTACCAGGTATTCATGAGGAGGAATGTAGTCCTTTACGATGTCTATGGGGTCTACACGTGAAAAACAGCGATAAACAGTACTATAAATCTGACAAACAGCTAATGACATGTTCAGTGAAAACTAGTATGAAGAGCAGCTTTAGGTGTGTGTTTTATGTAATCTCTCCCAGGGCAGATACTAAATCTGGACCAAACTGCACATTTTTTCTGAACCCCAGTGCATTTTAGTATTCTGGGGCTCAACACCAGCTCATACACTCCACCATCTGCATCAAACTGTCTGTATTTCACTGAAAATACCACTGTGTGTATCTTTGATTCCTGATCCTACACAAAATGAGCAAGGACCCCGAAGGCAAAACCTTAAAAAGTATACTTTGTAAGGGTGTGATTGTACCAGACTTACCTACAGTCCTCTGTCTTTTTTCAGCAGATGACAGACTGAAGACGTCCACTTGAGTTCCAGTATCTGGTTTATAATATGTCTCAATATCTATGGAGAATTTCTCAACAAAGGGGCATGTATACCTGAGAAATGACAGATAAACAGATGTTTTAGACTTTGGTGTGTGATAACCCTTAAAGAACCATCTTCTATCATTTTGGCAGTTTATGGCAGCGTAAAACACAAACCCTATGAGCAAAAAACACCAAGCTCAGACCCATTAATCACAGTCCCTCTGAAGGAACATAAACACCAAAATCCAGGTATCCCTTAGTAGTATTCAACAAGTGTTAAAAGTAAGAATTCTGACTTTAATCTCAAAATTCTGACTTTAAACTCAAAATTCTGACTTTAATCTCAGAATTCTGTCTTTTTTTCTCAGAACTCTGGCTTTAAAGTTGGTTTTCAAACTTTTTTCTCATAATAATAATAAAAAATATATTGGACCTTAATTTTTTTTCCAGTGGCCCTAATCCTCTGCCGTACAAATTTGACAAACTATATACTATATTTTTAAAGCAAACATAGCAATAAAATTTCAGTGCCAGATGTGAGGATTAATTATAAATTTTAAGCATAATTTAGGACAAACTCAAAGTCTACAGTTAAGTTTTAAGGATCTAAAGACACCCTGTCATTCTCCCAATCTATGTGTTTTGTCAAAGCTACATAAATGTTTGATTTTCACAATTTTATATAGAACTAGCTATATAGCAAAATGTAGCATGTTAGCATTTTCTGATTCAACGAAGGTAATGCAAAACATTTACTAAAACTGAATAGCATTGTAAATACATTTAAAAGTCATACATACAGTGTTAAATTGTCTGGTTCCATTTTTTGGACCAAATATACACTATTAAAAATGCCACAAAAGGAACAATATAGACCCATGAACATGCTAGCAGCTCAGTGAGGTTGTATGCTAACATTAGCGTGCTAACTGGTACAGGTTTATTACATTCAGCGTGTGGTAGTATGCTAATGTTAAGTAATGACAAAAGAAAAGTCCAGTTTTTGGCATAACAACTGTCAGGAGGGCATCAGAATTTTTCAGTTATTCAGTTTCTGCGGCATTTATGGCGATTCTGTAATTTAAAAAAAACACTTCATGTAAAAATCCTGGAAATCATTATGACTTTCTCTAAACCCTTAGATCTGAACCCTATTCTTTCATCTCCACTCAAGTCTCCATATGTAATCTGTAAACATCAATTAACGTAAACATTTGTGAGCAAGGTTTGGTGTGAGAATGATCTTTTACAAAAAAAAAAAAAACTGCTGCAAAAACAAAGCCAGAAGGACAGAAAAATTCCATTAAAGTCACTGGCATCGGTGAGCGCAGTAAATGAATATGTGATTATTCAGCTGAAACGGTTCCCAACTGGAAAAAAACAGATCCATAAGCAAAATTAGGTGAATGTCATTTAATTCATCACATTTATGATTCCAGGAGCCATTTACTGAAAACCATTAACAACATTTTATAACTAAAGGTCAGTCATTCGATTTAAAATGATACCAGCTGCCTAAAATCACTTAGTGTAATGTATGCAAGAACGGAAACACAGACTAAATGTTTCACTAGTGGCACAGGGAAGATTTTAGTGCCTATATTCTCTGTAATTTTGTGCTCCCCTGATGACCATCCATCATTTTCCAAATCTGTATGATGTCCTCTCCATCATTTGCTCTGTGAGTCTCACCGGGTTCGTGTGTAGGGGTAAGCGTTCCAGGACTCCTCCTCCACTCGAAGGGCAGCCTGAGGCAGGATGGCACAGAACCAGGATGGGATGTGTTTGCCGATGTGATAGACCTTGTGTGTGTACTGACCCGAACCTCCGGGCCCGTCCTCGTAAGGCTTGTTCTCTAGGATTTCCACCCCGCTGCCCTCGCCACAGCTCTCCTCTCTGCTCTTTTTCTGCAGGGTGGCAAAAACATGACAGGAGAGAGACGGACGAGAGATAAAATATGAATAATGTCTGTGATAGCGTTATGTTGTCTTACATTTTCTTACATTATTGACAGTGTTGGAGAAACTGCATTAAAGGCGTAGCTTTATAAATGATAAGCTTCTTCATACTGTAGGTACTTGGACTAAAAATGAATAGATTGTGAAATTCTCTTATCATCAGCCTTTGGTCAAATAATAATTTAGCTGATAACACCGGTCTACCATTCTTTGGAAATTGTTTTCCTCAGAGATGAAATGCCTTAAATCACACATACTGTATTAAGAAGAACTGGAAAACAAAAGACAAAAGTGAAGATTAGCTGATGTTTTCAATGTATCTGATAAAGTGTTATTACACAGATATATCGGTTTATGTTGTATTGGTTGATTTATAAATCTTCCACTAGAAAAGGCCTGAAAACGGAGTGTATTATAATATAAAGACAGGGTTTTGAAGTCGATCTGGTAGCTCTGAGACAAATATTCCTTTTGAGTAAAGTTCCTTTTTAGTGAAAAGGAGCCAAAGACAAGCAATTTTATATTTTCCACCCCTCTATAAGAGAAGAGAAGAGAAGACTTTATTGATCCCACCATGGGGAAATTCCACAGTTTAGAGCAGCAAACATACAGTACGCCAATATACAGGTAGAAAGAGAAGAAAAAAACTGCAAGAGTAAAAATATAGCGGACTTGTGCCTCTTCATACAATATCTGGTACCACTTACTGGTGCAATTCATCATATGCAAAACAAAAAGAAAAAAAATCTAATAATATATACAGTAGCCAAACATGACTGCGGTTGGCATTCTTATTTGGTGAAACCGTATTCAGTTAGAGTAGAAAAGCAATGGTAAAATATCAATGCAAGTCATTCTTTTCTTTTTATGGCCCAAAATCTGTGTTTTCCGTAAACTAAC
>JAPTYQ010000005.1:34305042-34337795 GCA_029814465.1 Ostorhinchus cyanosoma
CCCATCCTCCCCCTCCTCCTCCTCCTCCTCCTCCTCCTCCTCCTCCCTCTTTCATCAAGACTGTAGCACAGAACAAGTCATGCCGTTATTGGTATGCATCCCTCGACCTGGCTGCGTGCTGCCTCACCTTAAATCCTGTCTGTCTGATCTTTAGGGAGTAGGGGGAGAAAAATCTGCCATGTTCCAGGAAGAGACAGGAGGACATGAGGGGATGGCATGAATTTTAGGGGCGAGGTTAAGGGAAAGAAAAGGATGGATAGACGGAGGGGACGGGGAGAGGGGCGAAGGTGTAAGGGGGGGAGGGTAGAAAAGAGGAAGTAAGCTGGTGAGAAGGCACAAGTGAAGGAGGGGGCGGCAATCAATACTATGACTCATTCTTTCTGCAGTGGCTACTTCCTAACAGCATTCATTAAAGCAAACCTAATCATTTTGGCCCCATAATTAGATCCTGTGGAGCTCCATCTTCTTTCCCTCCCCACCACACACGTTAAAATCATGCACGATGAAGCTGAAATGGGAGGAAACATGCCTCTGTGCGTATCAGATGTGCTGATAGGGCAGCGATACCTGCTGTCAAAGCACCTGCCACAACCTCAATAACTGATGCACATTTCATTCACTCGGGAATACACTGGAAATATGGAAACGCTAGTGTCTGTTCGCTTGTGCGTCAACCGCCTACTCAACAGGTCTCACCACGTTGCACCAAAACTACATCGATATAGTGCAGCTGAGGTCAGAGGCTACACGCATACGTCACAGTTTAATGCATTCAGGCCAAAGAAAAGTTCATATACGGATTAAACTGAAGAAATTAGGATTGTAATTGACATGTTTCTGCCACTACAACTCCTTTAACTTGAACTGACGCAGTGAGTAGCTCCTCATTTGTAAAGCGACCATCAGTTTGATAAAGCATAAATACTGGACTGTGGTCTGATGAGTCCAGAATGACCCGGTTCCAAAACGATGGATGAAGTCATTACCCATCATACCTAGTGCCTACAGTAGAAGGCTGTGGGGGCAGTGTTATGAGCTGGAGTTGCTTCAGTTGGTGAGATCTCAGTTCAGCAATGTTCTATATCTGTAAAAGTGATGGAAGTAAATTTGACATTATGTAAGATTATTGAAATTATCCCATAGGAAATGTGTGACATAATCACGGAAAAAGGCTTAATAATAAGTCTAAATATTCCACAATGGTTGTGTATGCACATTTAAGATGTGTTATTTAATGACATCTACTGGTGAAATTGCAGTTTCCAATCTTCTTCTTTGCATTAAAGTTGAAACCTCCTACTAAGGCCCAGTGGTTATTTTATCATTCTGGGCCTTTTTAGTTTAACTGTAGTTCACATTCAACAATAGAAGGTGATAGTGATGCTGGATATTATCTGCTATAAAACAGAAAAAAGACGGAAGGTTAACTCATTTCTGAGCTACTGCAGAGACACGGACAAGCAACATGCTGAACTCTGTGAGCTCAGATTCACTCCTACAGCAGATATGAATTATTTATTCTAAAGTAATGAAAATATAATTCAAATTCAGCTGTGATTATGCTGTAACATTCCATTTCTGTTCATAGATCCAAAATTTGATTAAATCTCATACACTTGAGGTTTAATTTTAAAACATACTCCCTCTGTTAAGTTCATTTTGCTAAACTACTAATGAGCAATACTACGTTTGGAGGAAGAAGGACGAGGCTTGAAAACCCATAAACAATATCTCAGACGAACACACCAAAGATATTTAGGACTAAAGAAGAACCAATCCAATCTGGGCAATGACGTGTGTCACTGTGAGGCAATCGTATCAGATTCCTAATGTCGACGACCATCTTCCTAATATTTTCCACAGTTAGTCTTGTGGAACAGCTGACTGGACTAAGAGATTAGTCCCATCTTTGAGTTTGATTATTTTTCCCTCAGGTTTTGAGATTATAAATAAGAAAAGAGACACGAAAAGTCATGCATGTCTGGTGCTTGTGTATGAGGACTGCCTGTTCCAACAAGTCAAACTGTCACCTTTTAGTTGATGTTATATCTCACCAGGTGGCGTTGTAACTTGCTAGTCTGGTGATTTTTTTTTTCTTATTTTCTTGTTATTTTTTTGCACATACAAATATAAAATGAAACAAATACATGAACATATCTCTTGGTACGAAATTGTGCAGGTGAGGTCAGAAACCCAGAGGCTTATAGAATGACCTGCTGGGTCTTCTTGGTGATTATTCACATGTGCTCTTTGGAATCTTGTGGTGTGTTCTACTATTTAAAGTCATAAGAAATCCACATTAACATGCAAAATTTGAAAAAATGTATTCCAAGGCACACTGAAGGATTTGTATGAAAATAAAATGCTTTTATTTCTCCATGGTAATCCTTTAAAATGCAGCCAACACGTGTGCCTTTGCTATAAATTTGCTCAAATCTTTCATGTTAATGTGGATTTGTCTTGACTTTAAATATCTGTTTCTCATTTTCATATGTTTTTCAGTTATTCAAATAATCATTCAATCAAACTGAAATGACTAAAACAATTGATAGATGAATCGATCACAAAAAAAAGCTGCAGTTCTAGTCTGAACCTTGTGGTCGCTGCATCAAGATCATTACATTTTAACATCAAGGTTATACAGTGTATGCAAACTTTTGACCCAGTTAGAGGGTGACAAAATAAATGACATCTGAAATGAATACTCCTCCATTATTATTCTAATATTATTTTCACAGTATCAAAATAAAACAGGTGAGCTAACTGAGCTAACAGAAGGAACTGAGTCTGAATGCATTTAGACAAGGTGTGTATAAACCACTAACTTGTAAATATTTAAACCAAAGGGGAGTTTGACAAACACTTTGCTGGTTTAACAAATGCTTCCTAGAAAGTCCTGGCTCCACTGCAGTATCCGTCTAAATAAGACCACTCCTACATCAGCACCTTGAGGGTTTTTACTCAGCGTTTCTAAGAATATTTCCAGCTCAATATGTGTGTGTACCGTTGGCAGGATGCACAGATACCCTGCAGTATTTACAGGTGAAGTCTCATATATGTGAAAGGAAGTGGAACAAGTGAGAGAATTAGAAGAAAAGAAACGCAAGATGAAATGAGGACAAATAAAGACATGGCCCAGAGAAAATATACAGTTTTCTTGTTTGATTAATAATTAAAATGTTTCTGTTTTAAGCAAGATTTTAGGCATTTTCTATTCTTCATTTTCCAGTATTCTGGGTTTTTATGTGCAGTAGATCATACTGGTGCATCAAACCAAACAAGAAATATGGCTGCTGAGTGAATATGACAATTTTCTGACACATTAAAGCCCCAAAAAATTATTTAACTGAGTAGGAAAATGACATAATGCTGAGTTGCATTCAAAGACATCTAAATGTATATGTACATAGATTATAACTGGATGTCATCTGGTATAAATTTGGCTTCTTTAACATCAGGATCATAACTGAAAGTGACAAGACAATATTTTAATGTAAAACAGGTGATTAGGTCCAGATTTTTGTGATATATGTTTTCATGATACCTATTACAAACCTGGAAGAAGAATTTAGATCATTTACTGAAGAAAACAGTACTAATATGCATTCTTGAAATGTTCAAATACAAGTACTATATTTAAAACATAATTTAAGTAAAAGCATCTTACGTATTATCTGCAAAAGTGTGAAAAGCATACTAATCATTGTGCAGTAAAATGGTTCCTGTCACTGTTTTGTTCTTATGTATGACGCTTTTGATTCATTTTACTGCTGCATTCATGTGTATGTTGCATTTTACTGCTGTACATCTTTAAAGCAGAGCCCATTCCAACTACTTTATATGTTGCTGGTAGTTAAATCTACATCAATGAATCATATTCTATAAGATAATCATATGCTTGTGGAAATTCGTGTCCTGTGGGAACTCTAAATCTCGAAAAAGTCAACTTTTCGTGGATTCAAACAGCTGGTTTTCAGTTTTGTGACAATGCATTTTCCATCTAAACCAAGGAGGTTTGAAGAATTTTCACAAACATTCACACACATGCAAAGATAAATGGTTTCCCCTGGAGAGGAAGGGGATGGAAAACTGTAACTACAGCTGTCAGATAAATGCAGTGGGGTGAAAAGAATAATATATACCTCTGAGATGTAGTGGACATGAGTAAAATAAAGCTGCATAAAATAGAACCCACCCTTCTCAAAAAATAAAAAAATAAAAAGTTGAACTGCATTGTGCACATTGGAATGACTTCTGTCCATTCTGTATATTTGTCCATAGCACTTACATCTGCATGTTATACCCACTGTGCAGAGTGTAGGTATTGATGCTGTATATTCTGTCCTTCCTGTATTTGTTGCACTAATGATTAGAAGCTAAACTACCTTTCACTGGCATGTACTTGTACATGTGTAAAGACTGTAAACTGAATTTGAAATACTCCAGTACCCAGTAGCCCTGGCATGAAACTGAAGATTTCAGATGTGTATTATGACCTTCTGCTGTATATATACATATATATGCACCTAATATTTTATGTGCATTAAATATAGCACTTGAGTGGAAGTACTTATACACCAATGGTAACCTGTGCCACCTGTAGTCATGTTAGAGGCTGATAAAGGACACACATCTGCACATGTATTCTAACCATCTGTTAATGTCATGCTATGGATCTGGAGAATCTGGTGTGGATCTGATTGGACCTGGTGTGGATCTGGTGTGTATCTGATTGGATCTGGTGTGGATCTGGTGGATCTGGTGTGGATCTGATTGGATCTGGTGGATCTGGTGTGGATCTGATTGGATCTGGTGTGGACCTGGTGGATCTGGTGTGGATCTGATTGGACCTGGTGTGGATCTGATTGGATCTGGTGTGGATCTGATTGGATCTAGTGTGGATCTGATTGGATCTGGTGTGGATCTGATTGGATCTGGTGTGGACCTGGTGGACACACACTGCTACAGGCTGATGAACATTGAATATAAAACGACTGCATGAACAAACCAGCTCCACCAAAGGGTAAAACATCTGCAAGTGAATCAGCATGAGCAGGTCGAGCACTGTGTCATCTGAGCAACAACAACAGCCTCCCTCACCGGCGGACACTCACCTGGAGCTGATCCGCAGTCCCGGTTACTCCTCTGGGTCCGAGCCCTCATGCACCATCATCAGAGGGAGGGAGGAGGGGGTTCTGCAAATATCACAGACTGTGGTCGATGTAGTGTCACAACGCAGTCCAGGAACCTGCCTCGACTAGACCTAGTGGTTCGGGTCTACAGTGGAGGACTAGCGGTGTGCGCCCGGTCGTCCTGCCCGCGCGGCGCGTTCACTCCCCGGTGTGTCCGCCTGTCGGTGCCGCTGCTCCGGACGCCGGTCATCGCCACCTCCGTCCTCCCAAACAGGGTTGTCCTCCTGTGCAGTGGGCAGTGGGATGCCGGTGAAAGATGATATGATATGCACTGGTTCAGTTACATCAGATAAGAGGACAGAAAAGGAGAAAAGCGCCTCCAAGTGGCGGCCACCTGCAGCTTATTATTATTATTATTTATTTATATATATATTAAAAAAACAACAACCTAAAAAATCTCCTTGTGCTTCAGACTTCAAGACAAAAATGTAATAGAAATAACTGAGAATAATTGTAAGAATAGAGTCGTATTGCTTCATAATCTCGCGAGAATAAACTCTTACTATTGAAAAGCAGAAAGACGAGATTAAAGTGATATTTCTAGCAGGAAGTTATTAAAAATTTCTTAATTACGAAAAATAAATCGTATTTTATGAGGAAAAGGTTTAATATTAATGAAGTGGCCCAAATTACCAGCTGTATTTAATAAAATAAGATATACTGCTTTATGTTATTCAGTTTCTTAATTTCTATTGGAAACATTAGACATTATTAGACTTTTACTTTTGTAATATTCTGAGTTATTCCTTGAAATCCTTTACCATTTTTGTTTATACAGCATCTTTCTCTACAAACTTATGGTGCTTGGCAGTGTTTATACTTTACTCTCAAACACCAGGTTTTTTTTTTTATCCTCATTGTTGCCCAAATAGTAATTTCTAAGCAATCATGTGAAAAGTTAAGAGGCCACTTCAATATGTATTTAGGTGTTTTGGGGGCAAAATGAGTAAATTCTTCCCAAAACCCAACTAAATATGTTGTCATTTAGATTATTTACTTGTCAAAAAGTACACCCAAGTGCAATGATTCCAAAAGTTTATAATGTAGGTTTGTCCAACTGGAGTCGGCTCTTAATTTTTTTCTGAACTCTAAATCTTAAAGCTATCCTTCATGTGTCTATTATCTAGATGAAATAAGAAAAATACACAATACAAAAAATGAATACTTTGTTACTTAAAAAAGGCTTCATTTATTGTGCAACAACAACATTATAGTTCCAGTGAAGTGTATGTTGCGTAAGAAAGCTGCATGGCAAAAGAGAAGCAGTGCAAGAAACTCCATGCACAAGCATTGCTCAAGAAGAAATGAAATGTATCAGGAGTGGAAATTGTGTCTGTCTACTCAGAGTGTGCTGGTTTGGATTTTACAAGTGACTCTAATCTCTAGGTTCCAGTCCTGCGGCAAAAATCACTTCAGTTAAAAATTAAAGCAAAAAAAAGTGACGCATATTTATGGAATGTAAACAAAGGAAAAAGGCAATTTGATTCAAGTAAACAAAAACTTCCTTCAAGTCTGAACATTTGGCCCAAAACAAATCAACATATACAACTAAAAACAACACTTGAAATGCATAAAAGTTTGGAAAGTAAAAAAAAATCTAAGTATTACATTTTATCTGTCCAATGGAAAAAAAAAACATATATTTCCACAAACACATGAGCAAAAATGGCAGTGATATTTACCAGGGGGGATGAATGTCTTTGCTGGAAAGAAGTGACCATTATTTAACAGCTGATTCAGGATCTATGCCTGAACATCGCAAGTAAAACATCTCATATCAAGATTTCTGTGACTAAAAAAGTAAATGACTTTACAAATCTGTGTATTATTATTAAAATATACTCCAAAAATTTCAATATCTTTCACACATAAAAAATATCCCCGAGTAATAAGTAAATGCTTGTAAAAAAAACATGGCAAAGAGTTATTGTACAGATGGAAATTATGGCACAGAAACAGACTCAACGACAATCAGTCCTGTGTATAAAACAAGACACTAAGTTGTATCGTCTACGGTGTAATGTAAAAAGACAGACATTGCTATATGTTGGCAGAAGAGCGGAGGACGTGGAATCTCTTCAGAGTCATGCGAAGTGAACCCAGCTCACGATTCAGCCTCTCCAGACGGTTCTCTAAGGCCACCTGAGGACGGAAGGACAGTTTTTATTCATTTCCTCAGGTTTTTGTTAAAACATATGCAAAAAAAAAAAAAACACCAATTAAGAATAACCATTTCCGTACCCGTCTAAAATCCTTTACTTGGTCTGTTTCCTTTAGACTCCTAATTAATGTCTTTTTTCCTTTGTTTGTATTGAAATATAGTTTCTGAGAATCAGAGTAGGTCATTTCTGATGGGCTGTCTCCAACACAATTATGAGTACATTATTATTACAGGCATGGTGGGTGTGTATCAGCTGTTGATGCATTGTGTTGTTGTGCATGTATTGTACTATGTCATTATATTTCAAGTTTTATATAACTTTACCAACTTTAGTTTGTCTCTAACATAGGTAAGAAGTGGAGAAAGCCACTGTGACATGTCCCTTTGGTTTTTTGATGGACATAGTGAAACCAGGAGCTTTGTGTTACCATCTTGGGTCTTTAGAGCCAGAAGTGACCAAATTACAAAAAAGGACATATATGGAGGAGCACAGGGTGATGGGTAAGCTAATGCTAAATGGTAACATATGAATAATTACTTTTAAATAGAAAGACAGAATTTAATATAAGAGAAATAGGAAACAGAAAAGAAACTGAAAGGGTTTATAGCCAATCTAATTTGATTTGATTGTACTTTTTTATTGATTTTGTCAAAGGTATTTCACACGTATTCTATTATAAGACTATAAAGGAAAGCCTGCATATCCATGCAACTGTTACCTCAGTACCAGAATATTATAGGTTAACAATTAGTTTTTTACTGCATGAATAAATTGATGTGATGTAACGTTAGAGTGTGAAAGTATCAACTGTGTCAGATAAGCTAATAAATAAAAAGTAGGTATTTTCTTTTAATAATCATGTGTCAGTATTCAGATTCAATAAAAATCTTCTATATCACTGTCATATTGTGTCTCACACATGGGGCATAAAAGTAAACACTGAACCACAATTACTTAACACAAAATAGACTTGTTAGTTCAAGTTAACAAAATGATTTACGCACTGTTGTACTGTTACACGACAGGCACAAATTCAAGTCTGTTATTCCATAATTTAGTGAAGTGAATGCTTTTCATGGTCCTCTTACCTCATCTAACCTGGCCTGTAGGCTCACTCTGCTGCCTGCACCAGGCATCCGGCTCAAAGCTGCCTCAATCTGCCCAGCACACACACAAAGGTTAATCATTTATTGACAAACAAGAAATATATTGATGAAATGAGGACACATGACTGGCAAATGCTTTGACAGGACACATTAGATTAGTTGGATGGGAGGTGAGAATACAGTGAGGCAGGCAGAGGGGGGTGGGGTTGGCAGAGGATGTGAATTTCCTATAAATAGAATTCATTTAGCAGTGATATAAAAACAATGAGGTGCAGTTTACATAAGAGGTCAGGTGGGGATTACAGTTGTGCTTTTTAGGCCTGTGTGTCACAGATAAAGCCTGTTTCAAACTGAAACAATGTGCCTCTAAACAGGTCAACTCTGATGTTTTCAGTGAATTTCCTTTGCAGAGACACAGGTTATATTTTTAAAAATCTTTGCGTCCAAATAATGCAGTGTGTGTATCTTACACACCTGCAGTTTCTCCTGCGTCAGCTCATCAAACAGTTTCTCTGCCTCAGCCAGTGAATGCAGTCTGTCCAGAGGCGCTGCTGAATCCTCACAGGTGTCCTGAAGCTGGGCTCCCTGCTCCTCCCAGCCCAGCTGGGAGTTACCCTCAGGAGGGTTTGCACTGCCACAGGACTCTGGCTGCTGGAGGTCTGAAACACATGGAAACTTAATCTAAACATGCATACATTCATTGGTGAGGAGCCGTATTCACATGGACTAATGTACAAGTATTCAGACTAATAGTCCAATCAGAATCGTGTGCATGTCAAAAGGTTCTGTTCTGATGCTTTAGGGCATGTAAACATACTTTAACATTCATGTAAACAGATGGAATGATTTCAGTCTAGCTGCAGAAATACTGTCCATAAAACCACAGCTTAAGGTTCATTTTTATATACAAGTGTCAGGTCATACTTTAGACTCAAATGTTGTTCAGTCCCAATGAGTAAACATTTAAAAGCTCCTCAAATACTTTTGAAATTTACACATGAGAATTAGGAAACATTTTGATTCTCTTCTCTACACTGGTGTGTGGCAGAGACACAGTAGAGACAAACTACATCAAACCAAAAGCTTGAATCAGATGAGGTCACATCTAATCAACCCTTAATGAGGTTCATTTACTGAATGGACTGTGTAAGTATTTCACATCAATCGAAGCTTCCATTTACCATTTTCTCTTTCTGCTGACATAAAGTGAAGTCTTCTCCTGGGACTGCCGCTGTGGAATGAATGGCGTCTCTGATCAACTTGTCCATTAGTCCTGTAGACAGCCCAAAATGGAAAAACATGAAGCAGAGAATTCAGCACGGCATTGTTTCTTTAACCTTTGTGATTTCTTTGGACATTACTTGATACACATCCAGATCAGAGCTGCTTACACTTCAGTTAATACTGAGACCAGCTCTACACTGAACACAACTGTGACCCAGTTAATGTATTCTTTTAATACAATAAAAAGGTCTTGTCTGTCAGAATGGAAAAACTTCTTCTGACAGTTTTGGGTTTTTTACTGAAAAGTTTATGGATGGAGTTCAAAGATTCACGTCTCCTGTGTGGAGGTTATTTACCAAATACTAAAAAAAAAATAAAACACAAACTAGGAGCAAATTAATACATGAAGCACTCACCAAATAAAATATTTTACACCTGCACTGTTAGCCGTGAGTCCTAATCAACAAATTGTTCTGTTTTGTACTTGTAATTGTACTTCACAGTCGTGCTATTCACATTTTAGACTGCAAAAACCTCAAAAGCTGTCACTGACCACCTGCTGTACCCTGTGTTTTAAGGCTCAAAGAATATATGTGTGTGTGTGTGTGTGTGTGTGTGTGTGTGTGTGTCTCACCCTTTAAACAAATGTTCCTCTCTTGGCATCAAATGACCAAAAGCAGTGGAGTAGTTCTCAGTAGGGCAGCGTTTAGGACTGGATTTTGCAGACAGGGGCATCATTAAAGTCTCTCTCTTTGCTGAATGGAAAATAGTTCAATATAATTACATTTTATTTCAGTTCATTGTTACACTGTTAATTAAAGCAGAATAGAATTTTTTTTTTTTAATTTCTAGCCATGTTAGCAGCTTATTTGCAAGGTGAGAATGACAGGCAGACTGGAGCACATACTGGGTGTAGTGGCAGGTATGTTTCTCTCTGCTGGTGGAGGCAGTGAGGAGGATCTGTGGCCCTCTGGAGACAGACTCCTCTGGGCCCTCAGAAGAGCTGCAGCTCTGTCTGCTCTGATGTGGCTTTTTGGTCCCACTCTTTCAGGTTTAATCACATCCCTGTCTGCTTGAAGTCTAGCCTGTTCTTGAATTGGCTCCTTGTGTCTCCGCTCCACGAAGCCCACAGTGGGTCTCTGATTGCCTAACCCTGCAGCGAGAAACCACACAGACACAAACATGTCAAAGCAATGACGTGTGTACAGTGAACCAAGCTGTGTGCGCTCTCTGGAGAGGGAGACTTAAGGTTCAGTGTGGAAGCTTTGCTCATGCTTGTGTGTTCATCCAAAATTTGTGTTGGAGTTTTGTGTTGGTCATTTGCAGATGTTACACAAATCCATCTCTTAAAGGTCTATATCCATGATAACAGCCTTTACACGTTAGTCTAAGTATAGGATGTGGGTTGATTCGGTTACAAATTGCACTGTAGTTCCCAAAGCTCCTTCCGGTGTTCTTACCTGTCTCTTTTCTGCACCAAGAGAGCTGCACAATTAATTCAATCACAATCACACTCATAATGTCAGTCGGTGCAATTACATAATTGCAAAATGCTGCAGTTCATGTCAGGTGTGTCTGTGGTGGAATGTTGGGTTCCGTGACAATGTCCACAGAGACCAGATCTGACTGTGTTGTATTTCTTTGGACTACATCAAGTTTAAATATTGTTTTAAAAAAATACACATTTCAATAATGATCCTTGATAACCTACAAATGCAAACCAAACTGTCCAGAATAATATCAGTACGGGTTGCAAATCATTTAACTATAGTTATAAATAATTTTGAAAATCATTTATTTTCCTGTCATTTTTAAAGAAATGACATAATCTAAGTTCATTTTAATAGTCTGTGATTTCTGTACTCCTCTATGAAAGTTAATTTCATTTCTTTGGCTTGTGGTCCAAACAATACATCAGCAGCTGCATATAAGTGTAATTAATATTAGCAATGGAGTGAGCTAATGTCAGCAAACAACTGCCTCCCAGAGAAGACACATGCACTCCCACAAGACTTCCCAGAAGCACTCATAAGTATTCATATTGCTTTTTCCAACATATTTCTTGCAGCATCGGGTTAATGAAAAACCTTTGGAATTCAGGAAATAAAAGACACAAGTATCAGCAGATGCATCTGATCTATTGAATGAGTTCGGGGACTATGGCAGCATAAAGTGGTGCCATGTGTCACAACAAACAGATGTGGCTCCCAGCTTCAGTTCACAAATCTCTTCATGTTTAGGGAATCATCTGAAGGAACAGTCCACCAGAATAGTATCCTCTAATTAAAACCAAGGAGCTGTGAGGAGAATCCACCAGGCCTCCTGTGTTTAAAGTCACACGTGCAGTGGGCATCACTATTTTCACACACTCACTGATGCTTCCTGTTTGTCCAGGGATTAACTATCACTATTTTCATCCACTCACCTTCAGCATCACTGTAATTAAACACTCCATCTTTGTCATTCATTTATCAACATCAAAGGTGAGTATACAACACATGCAAACAGAGACCACACACACATTCGCCTGAAGGATGTGAAAATTAAACCAAGTAACTCTTAAGACCTTTTGGGAGTTCTAAGGAATTATTTCTCATCTATAATACAAAGAATGAAAATTGTCGTGCAGTCCTTGTCAAATTTACAATTTTTCACTTTTTTAAACTGTCCTTTGGACATTTTAAGTCCTAAAATCATCATCATTAGTATTATTAAATTATTTCATTGCAGTATTTCTTAAAGAGTTTCCACAAGATCCACAAAAATCCTGCCTTTTCATATTTTACAAAATCTTTATATTCTTTGGCTTAAGTGAAAGTTGAAGTTTGAGAAGAGACAAAGCAGGCATGAGTTTGATCTTGTGTGAGTGGGTGTGAGTCCTACTGTGGGTGGTGGAGCTGTTCTTACAGGGGGCCCGGCTCTCTGTGGCTCTGGTCTCTTCCAGTTCGATCAGGGCTCTCATCATAGGCGTGAGGGCACACGACCCCTCTCTCCGACCGGCCTCTCGCTGGCCGACGCCTTCCTTCTGTCTGGGCTGAGGAGGGGGCTGCTCACACTCTGGGGGAGATGCACATCTGTGGAACAGGAGCATCAACATCAGGAACATCAATAAATAGCATTCAATGTTCACTAACTTTGGTTAATAAAATAATTTTGACAATTCCAACCAACCTCCAGCTTCCTCCTGTTGAAGATGTCTCCACAGAGCTTCCGGGTCCTGATGAGGGCTCTTTAAATGGATATGGAGATTTCCTGTGGACACTCGGAGGGTTTGTTTGATGAAAAGGTGACTTTTTGCTGCCGTTCAGCTGGTCAGATGCCGACTTCCTGCGGGTGACATCTGGCTCTACCTTGCTTTTGCTCGGTGATAACAGCAGGTCAGGATGGTGGAAAAGCCTGCAGACATGGAGGGCATTAGATATGTTAAAATCTACAAGCCACTTAGGACACATAGAGACATGAATAAGCAGTCAGTCAATTATTAAAGTTGTACCCAGCTCCAGAGGGTTGTGTGTTACTGTGAGAAGAATATCGAGCTCTGGCCTGGTTCTCATGCTCCAGCTGCTTCACCTGAGTCTCCAGCTTGGAGATGACTCTAAAGAAACAGACAGAAATGTTCAACACATCACAAAATACAGAAAGGAGACAGAAAACAAAATGAAATATAGTTTAAGAACGAAAGGCTGACAGACATGACGCAGTCTGTCACATTCAGTCACAATCTCAGAAACGTTCATGTGAAGAAGGTCTACATGACATTTCAAAATTAGATGTCTACTCCACAGGAAAATGTCAAACTGAGACGTGTAGCACAGCTGCAGAGAAAACTATTTCATATGAAGTTGCTATAATAATAAAAATGAGTAGCAGTGAGTTAATTCATTCCGATTTTCTATAGCAGGGTTGACGTTAACTTCAGGGACAGCCTCAAGTACTGTATCATGCATTTCCTGATTTGCACTGTATATGAGTTCATTCAGAACACTTCACCAGGCGTAGGTACACTCTCATTGATGTCAGTCTTACATTGAAAATGAGGAATAAAAAAGTCTGTTGTCCAAGAAAAATTAATAAGATGATCCATGTTGTTTGTACTATCTGAGAGTCAGTATTTAACTTTAATTCCCTTTTGCATTATGTGTTAAGCTGTATACCTTCAGAAAGCCTTTCTATTTATACAGACAGTTTGGCCCAGAGGTGGCAGATTTGCTGAGTAACATCTTTTGCAGGTTTGTGTATTTGCTGAGTGATTTTATTAAGTTCTAGAGATACGATGTTCTTCCATATCTTACTGCATTTTATATTCATTTCTAAGATCTACAAGGTGTTTTGTTTTTCTGACTGATGAAATCCATGTCACTTTTCAAGAAACCGTGGAGGGGGAGGGGTGAGACACGAGCCATTAAAATCTGAAGCAGATCCAAAAAATTGGTGCAACCTATCATTCTTTATATTGATTGAAATATTGCAACAGATTGTACAGCCTTCGAGGTTTCAGACTGCCTAGTGATGAGTATTAGGGTGTTTAAGCTTTTCATGTTTTCAGATTTTTATGTTTTACTCTGAACATTACTTCCTTCTTTAACGTTTAGAATTCACTGAAAAAGACCTTATTCAGTACATTCATGGAGGTGATTTAATTATACACCTGTCTCTGTTCACAATACTATTTTCCATTTTTTTCACTTTCACATTGAAGGACGCCAGTTCATTTTTTAGAAGATTAACACTCCTAAACCTCTCCATGACTTCATTGACTGTCTGGCCGTCTGCCCTTCAGTCTTCCCTTGGAGGCTAATGCCCTCCTTTGACACAGATATCGATGTTGTGTGAGCTCAGCTATAGTTTGCTATCTGTCAGTGAATTTGCTGAATCGACATGACGGACTTCATCAGTGAAAAGTCCATACACAGCCTCTATTGACACCAATTCGCAAGCAAAGCTGAAACAGCGCAGCAGAATGTCAACCACCGTTATCATCTTTTCTGGACAGCATCATTACACTGTATTGATTACTTCTACTGTGCGCCACCTCATCTCTTTGACACAGTTTCTGTAACTGGTTAATGCCGACTGCAATTTGACAGTGATAGGCCTAGATCCAATAACCAGCCTAGAGCTGAGCAGAGGATGTAACATCTCTATGAGATCCACAGCAAAGAATAACAATAGGAAGGATATCTCCAACTTATGTCTGTTAGTGTGATGTCTCTAACAGCTTACAAATGCTTGAATGTAGGACTAAGACAAAATATTAAGGTTTTCAGCAAGTTTAAAATTGTGATCATATGTTAACATTTATTTATTACCTTTATTTGCATGTTTTTAATAGATATGTTGTCATTTTGATAGCAGAAAGAAAAAATGTCACGACATATGTATTGTGATGCACTGGATTCGACTTTAAAACATATAAAGAGCAATCGCTTGACGTGAAGCAAGGAAGGAAGGAAGGAAGGAAGGAAAGACAAAGAAAACCTTAGAAAAGCAAAGCAACAAGCAAAAGCTTATAAATTAAATTAAATTAAATTAAATTAAATTAAATTAAATTAAATTAAATTAAATTAAATTAAATTAAATTAAATTAATACAGCAGCTCTCTCATCTCAGTCCAAAACAAAACCTCCCATTACAGAGACAGATTTTCAGGGACTAAAAACAGTAACATAAGTGGGCAGAATTTTTGTTTCTACTCAGACCACTCGAGTTACAAGTTAATGAAAAGTAGCTATGAAATTTCTGCCCGATGACAAATCTCAGCTTAACAGCTTTAATTTAATATAGACACCGTATTGATACAGAGCAGTGACATCAGAATCATTCAAATCCTGACAAAACACAAACCACACTTTGCATTTATTTTAAGTTACAGTCAACAATCAATCAACTCACCTTTTCAGTTCAGATATCTGATCGCTGGCATCAACAAGTTTGTTCTCTGTAGATACCAAGTTGTTCTGTATAAGTGAAATTAATAGAAAAAAGAAGAATGAATGAATGAATGAATGGATGAATGAACAAACAGTCAAGCGATGCCGATATTAAGATAAGCTAACAGGATAAAATAATTAGAAAACAGTACCTTCACTCCTTCATGCTCCTTCATCAGAGAGTCATATTCTCCAAGCAGCTGAAGACACAAACAATATAAATATACTTTAACGGATGATGGAAATGTCATTTAACCATAAAGCAAAGTGACAGTGCTGAATACCTGAAAATATAAGGGATATATGACACTTCATCCTTTGAGGCGGATAAATACAACAAATTTCATTTCAATCCAAGCAATAGCTGTTGGGACATTTGTAATCTTATTACCGATCTCAGGAGTCATGACACTGGTGAGGCTAAAAACTCACATCCTGCAGCATCTTGTATTCTCTCTCCCTCCTGGCCTCCTTCTCATCTGCTTCTTTGCAGACTTTCTGTGCTGCTTCTTCCAGCTGACGTACACGAGTCTTTAAACGCGTTACCAAGGCGTCCTTCTCTTTGCCTGAGCGTTTGCCATCCTCTAGTCGCTGCTGCAAAGATTTCACAGTGGCGCCTGCTACAGCGTATCGCTCCGACCATTCTGCCTAACAACAAAAAAATCACAGAAATGTTAAAAGTAAAAGTGAAAGTTAGAAGAGAAATTAGTTTCTGCAATAAAAAAAAAGATATGAGGGAGTTGTGATTGAGTTCAGTTAAAACTAAAATCTCTTCCCAAAATGTCTATGTAAACATATTTTCAACCAGTTTTGGGACAGTCAGGATGATTCCAGAATAATACAGGAAAACTACAAATGCACCAATGTATCATGTGAAATGGTATCAGGATGTAAGATGTTATATCACCAATGGCAGTGACTGATATTTAGCTGTTGTGTTATATGTAATTTTTCATTCATAAATATATATGATTGAAGGTTTAGGTTGGGATACATAACAACAAAAGCCAAATAAACAGACAACTCTATAACTGGCATCAGCTCTTGACTAAATAGTCATTTTAAATCATGTATCTCCATCACAACATGAGATGGGGAAACTGCTGTTTTGGCGTACAATGTGTTAGGAGGTTAAAAAGTCTAATAATCGGGTAATATATACCAGTTTTTTCTCCAGAGAGCTGTTGTTTGCCTCAAGTTCTTGAATCCGACTGGTTGCTTCAGCCAAAGCTTTCTCCAGATGTTTGCACCTGTAGGTCGACCAAAGGTATAAGTCCCTCACTTAGGTCATTTTAATTAAATGGCACTCAACAACTCTAGATATTACATGGACAACTGAGCAAATGATGAACATGTGTAAATATGTAAATGTACAGTAAATGTAGAAAGCCACACACCTCTCTGTCAGGGCCTGGTTGGTCTTCTCTAAGTCCAGCGGTAGATCTCTGAGCTTGAGTTTGTCTCGTAGGACTTGGATCTCAGATTCATAATATGCTTTCAGATCTGCCACGTGTCTAGAGTGTTTCTCTCTTAAGTTTTGCCTCAGGCTGGAGATGAAAAAACAAAAAGAAATGATGTGATTTTATTCTGCCAAAAGATCCTACTACAAATAGCTGTGTAAGTACAGAGTTTGTAAACATTTTCAAGGTCAAATGAAAGCACTTCTAAAGCACTTTTAAGGGTCATTTTCAAATTTTTCCAGCGCAGCACCTTGTCGCTGAGGTACTAAAGCAATATGCTCACTGTAAATTTACCCTGTAAATAGCATTTAACAACTTTCACTGAAATTGTTTAGATTCAAAATTGATGAAAGTGGCAAGATTTTACTATATGTTACACATTTGAACAGCTAACTCTCACCTGCATTAAACATGCAAATCCTACAATGAAGGAACACATATTCCTGACACTCACAGAGAAAGGACAACAGGATCCTCCAGTGAAGACGCTCTCTCCATGTGTGGACTGGCTGCAGGGCCCAGACTTGCACCAGAGGCTGAACAAGGTTTCAGAGTGCTGGTGTGGGTGTGACTGCCCTCCTCCTCACTGGCCAAAGGAGCGCTGGCTCTGCGCTGCTGGCTGCCGCTGTGGGAGCTCGGCTGGCTCTGATTCTGGGAGGTAGACAGGACTGCCGGGGAAGTATTTCCCCACTGGCCTTGCACCTTCAATGGGGAAGGCCCAGTAGCTGAAACACTGGAGGTATCAGACATACAGTCTGTATCTCCAGGATTAGGACTGGACTCAGCCATGCTGTCAGGGGTCACGGGGGTCTCTTCTTGGGGGTACAGGTGGGGCTGTGTGGCGAAAGAGGGGCTGCTGAAGTGGGACGGTGA
Organism: Ostorhinchus cyanosoma; assembly: GCA_029814465.1. Taxonomy (NCBI): domain Eukaryota; kingdom Metazoa; phylum Chordata; class Actinopteri; order Kurtiformes; family Apogonidae; genus Ostorhinchus; species Ostorhinchus cyanosoma. The sequence continues at coordinate 34,322,990 of JAPTYQ010000005.1, forward strand.
TGTGAAGCCAGAGGTACGATCCGACTGTCGCATGTTAGCTGCTGGGTCTAATGTTAACACCTAAAACACAGAGAGTCAAGAGTAATGGTTAAAGCCTTAACCAAGAGCGACAGATAATGTGGGAGACATATAACGTACCTGTGGGGACAAAGGACCAGATGTCACAGAACTGTCCCAGTCTGAACGTTTACAGTCTGTTTTTTGCTTGTTCTGATAAATCTCTCTGAGAGACAGACGTGGCTCCTGAGACGGCGTCTGCAAAAGACAGCGATTCAATATTCAGACAAGAACGTACAATTGAAGTCAGTAATCAACAAATGTCTGTCCTTTGCATGACTATTTTACATTGTAATGGAAAGATTTAAACAGTTCATATTAATCCATGATATAATTATCTATAATATTATTTCACATTTTAGAATGACAATTCACAGCAGATTCTTTTGTAAGACATGTCATATTATGAATTGTGCTATTTGGACTCACAAAACTCATGGAAGCCTCTTGTAGCAGGAGATAAGCGCCACTGTCAAAGCTGTCTGGGAGCTGGCGGTACAGATCATTCTCATTCAGACGCCAATAGGTCAGGCCTAAGAGAGGAACAGGATCTACTGAGGCTTCTACTTCACCAATCTAATCATCTGTACAGCACTTTTAAGGTACACCTATATATTTCTAATAACAACTGCCAGCAAAATGTAGTCCACATTAATAAGTGGCTATAGACTTTGACAATATCTATTTTTAGATATTTGTAGTTTTAAAATCAAATTTTAGATGTTTTTTTTTTTTGTTTTGGTTTGGTTTTTTTGTTATGTATGAATATGAAACTGTACAGTTGCGGAAAAAAACATTAGGCCATCAAAATTCCACAAAAACAATGGTTATGCAATGAAGTCCTAATTCCTGTGTGTATCATGTGACTAAAACAGACAGAAAAAACATGGAATGACTAAAAGCCCTGTTTTTGTCAGTACAATGCCATAGATATTGATGTAAGAACTGAAGTGATTTTGGTTAATATCAAGAAAACCATGGAAAATGGCTGAATATCAGCTCTGAAATTAAACTCTTATGAGCTATTTTTGTTGTTATCATTATATTTGTCCAAACAAATGTACCTTTAGTTGTACCAGGCATTAAAATGAACAAGAAACTGAAGAAAACAAGGATGGTCGAATAATTTTTTCCACAACTGTATATGAATATTATTATATATATATGAATATCAAAAGGTTTAATTCTGTGACACAATGCTCCGATGCAAAGTGGGATTATTTTCTTTTCTTTGTTTCTTACTTTTGTCAGATGTCTATAGTAGACACTGCAAACACAGGAGTGTCAATTGTCATCAACTCTTTGCCTAAATGAGTAAACCCTACAGGATTATTAGTTAATTGCAGTGTCCCACTACAGGAGCTAGCATTTAGTTGAGTTGATTAATCATTGTCACATGTTTGGTAAAGCATCAACAATGAATTTCACCAACTGTGGTATCAGGAGTGAAATTTGTGCTTAACTGAGAGGAAATAAAGCTGTGAAAGGAAGCAGAGAGTAATGGTCCACAAATACAATGACTGCAGGTTACAATCAACAAATACACAGAAAATCCCAGTTAATTATTTACATATACAGCTCCCATCCACATATCAAAATGTTTTTGGGTCAGACACTAAATCCTAACTTCCTCCCAGAGGCAGAATGTGTGTTTGCGATTCAAATGAGACACATTATAAAGCACTTTGAGCACCAATATGGTAGAAAATGACTTTATAAATGTAAGTCAACGGATCATTTAACCCTCTAGAATGATGTGCTGTGTGATGCAAAACTAAGACAAAAAGGCAACTATTATTGAAACACAACTAGTGCAACAGTGCCATCCTACAGTAACTTGAGGCAAGTGCAATAGTACTGCTTCTTCATTTCCATAAAGACTGTGATATTGTGCTTTCATTTTAGTAAAAGTAGTCTTGGTAATGACAGTAGTACAAGAGGAACAGCAGCATGAGGACTATGGCTGGGCGATATGGAGAAAAAAATTGTATCACGTTAATTTTTTTCAGATCAGACGATATCGATATGTGACACAATGTAAAACAAATCCCTATTTTCTGTCAAATGTAATTTTCCATTCCTCATAAGTTAATTGTGAATACATCAGAGAGAGAGAGAGAGAGAGAGAGAGAGAGAGAGAAAGAAATGTGTATGTTTTGGTACTTATGGAGAAGTCCCTCCCTCAGTTCTTCTCCGCTTTATTTCCCTGAAATAGTATCGAGCATGTCTCATATTTCTATCGAGGAAAAGTTATATTGCAATATATATCTTTATTGTTTTATCACCCAGCCTTAATGAGGACCAAACCTGGATGAAACTAAATGATAGATGAACACGACTGTGATGGAGTAAATTGTGGAAGAGGCTAAAAGTCTCCTAAAGTATTTCACTAAATGTTACAAGAGTGACTCAAAACTGAAGGGCAACTGTCAAATTAGATACTAGTTGCATCACAGTTTATCCACCTCCTGTTGCTATTATCTCATCAGTCATAATGTGCAAATATACACAAACATATGCACAAGGTAATAACAAAAGCCTGACTTATAAATGAATCAACAAATTGTGGCAAAAGATGTCCCTTATACCTTGCCTTCCCATAGCATTTTAATCAATTACATAATTCCAATATCATTTATATAGTACAGTGTCCTCGCAGCATTTCACTTTCAATTAGACGTCTAAATCTGAAAATCTAATTCTAGTTACCTACTTTATTTAGTTACTAATTCACCAGTCTATATTTGAGATTTTAAAGCAGATGTTTACATAGTGGTAACTTTAGGATTCACTCTGTGTAAAGGAGCAGTGAGCAGTGGAAGAAGTAGTGGGATGAACTGGAAAGTTTCCCTTGTTTTCTAGTCATATTGTTGACAGATATGGGCTTCACCCTACCCATGACTTGTTATGTATTTCTGTCATGGTCACAGAATTGCTACCTGAAGCCTCAGACATCAGGCTGTCACTCCTCCTCAAGGGAAAGGAGCTGGGCGACGGCCCAGCTGGTCGATGCTGAAACCCAATAGAGATGAGTGGATTAGAGTCAGCAGCAGAGATGTAATCAGGACAGCCACAACAGACATGTGCACTGAAAACAAAAACACTATGGCTGCAGTGTCAGAACCAGTACTGGGCCATTTTCATCATTTTGGTTATCAAAGCTAAATCTTATCTATCCTACCAGAGCAGCTGTGGAGCTGTCATCAGTCGAGAGGTGTACCTGGTCCTGGGAGTCAGTGCTCTCCAGCTGGATTTGTCTGTGGGACTCCATGGGTTCCTGGTTGTCAGGAATTTGGGATGAAGCTGGTCCTGTCTTACTCTTCTTAGGCCTGAGTTTGTGCCTCTGGGCCCAGGAGGTCAGAAGCTGGTTGGTGCTGGAGACATAACATATTAGTAAAAGAACTGTTTTGACAAATGCTTCAGAACTTGTGAAATGCTTCAGAACTTCTGGTAGTATAGGTTAATACCCAGAGTTTGTCTGCTGGTGGATTAATGTTTTAACTTCCTCCACTTGAACAGTCCTTTCATCTGAAAAGTCCTGCTGGCACCTAGCCACAGTTGTTTCTGTGTCTTCTGGGAGGTTCAGGGACCAGTGATGCCTCTCCTTCTCTTGAAAACCCTCTTCATCTTCCCCTGGAAACCCAACAGGTTCCAGACCTGTTTCCCAGGCAGATAGAGTCCCATAACCACTGCTAAGTACGGTGGTCACACGCTCCTCCCCTTGAATGGTGGTGTCTGATCTGTGTAGCGGAGGTGAAGGGGAACTGAAAGGGGTGTGGGCAGGGGCTGCCAGGCTGTCACTGTCACTGGCCACATTTCTGGGGACTGTGCAGTCACTGGAGAGGGGGGGCAAAATATAGTCTTTTGTGTCAGAGAGAGTTTTGGTCACGGGAGTTGTAGAGAACTCTGTGTGTGGCTGACCACTGGCTTGGCGGTTCTGCAGTTGAACCAGGGCCTTAATTTCATCCTGAATTAACTGAAAAACAAGAATATGTTAACTAAGACACTTGTCTTTGGTGATAGTATTTAAAGGCACATGTGAAAATTAAGGTGCACATAACTACTATTTCATGTTTTAAACATTAGTTACGCTTAAACATACGGTTTGTAAAAGACAAATAGGGAACCAGGAGCAGACAGTATCTAGTGTTTAGTGAATATATTTATTTACACACCAAACTAACCATAGCCTTCTGACTTCACATTATGTATTTTGATACTACTGCTCTGAATACTGATGGTCCTGACACATAACTACTTAGCAGCTTTGCTTAATTTAATAATTACAATTTTGACAGGAAAATTTTTGATGATGTTGAAACTGATGTCACATAATCAGATCATAAATTTACTAGAAAATATAGTCTCTCTGTTTGAATTGAGAACTACAGCCCACTTAAGATTTTACACTGATGTTACACAATGATGCTTCTTTAACACATAAACCATCTTAGGCAAAGTGCAGTTCGGTTCTACATAGAGGGCATATATCCAACAACAGCAAAGTTTTGATTTTTAATGCTAATTGATATGGCCTGATTAAGATCATTTAATCCAGCAACAGCAATGAAAAATGTCAGTTAAAAGTTTGAAGTCACTACCTCAGTGCATGCATGTGAGCTTTGTTAATAAGCATATCAGGTCTCAAATAGTCAAATTCACCCACTAACCTTTACTTGCCAATGACAGTGGTAGAACTGTAGAGTCCTGGTAGACTTACCTGTATTTGGCACTGGTATTGTTCTTGCTGAGCAAGTATTTGCTCTTGGTATTGCTTTTCAACTAGCTGAAACAGATGAAGCCATCGGCCCTGTAGTAGAAAAATACAGTACTATCAGGTTCTGTCTGTAAGGTTGTGTATTACAAGATATAAAACCACAGTAAAGCTGCTGCATCAGTGCCAGCCAAGCTTTTTGTCTTCACATTGCAGGGGTGGAGGCACTGCTATACCTACTAACAGCCACAAGAGGGCATAATGCAGTTGTCTGAGGTGGAGGGTGAACTGGGCTCCTCACATTTTCCTATTTTGATGCTTCCACAACTCTTCAATCTTTGCTTGTTACCCTTAAATCAACCTTGGCATAACATTTTTAAAGATAGCTCAGTTTCTAAAATACAAATTGAGGAGCATGGATTGAGCAGTAAGGGCCAAGGCTGCCTGCAGGAGCATATCTGTAAAACAGATATGACATACGTCTAGATAAAATTAACAATTAAAATCAGCTGTAATAGTCAGTTATAACAGTTAATTATACATTTCACGAACAGTGACAGAGATCATTAACTACTGGGGTACAATGTAACAGAATAATGGACAGGTAATGAAGGTCCACATATCATATTTAAGCAACATTTATTTATTCTGTTAAAGGCCTATTTCCTTGACTCCTCTCTCAGCCTCTTCCCCAACTCCGTCATTTACATTTTGGGTGGGAAGGACTTAGACAGAAAGGCATGAGTCAAAGTGATAACTCAAGGAGGCACAAACTCAGAAGAGCGCTGTGTTTGTTGATGAGCAGTTAATAAATTCACAGAAACCTTTTCATATTAACTTTAAGACGACTCAGTTCTTTAGTTGATGAATTGTTTCATTTTAAGGTTAAGATGCATCTTTGCTCAGACAGTTTTTTTAGGTTTCAGACTTAGTTTCTGGGTTAGACGTTCAATTGCAATAGGCAAAGTTTAGAGGAAGGACCACCTTGAGGATGTGAGAGCAGCATTTTTTCCAAGATCACACATACTTCCATTAAATAAGTGGTACACATTGGCTGTAGTATATACTATGTCAGTGTGTATCCTTTCACACACACAACTCTGTGTGTGAGAGCAGCTGTGCACCACTGTGTCATGATGCAAACTCATTCCACTAATTCTCTAGTGGTATCAGGCAGTAATATCCAATAATGAGAGAAGAGTATGTTTCCCCAGGTGTGTAAACTATAATGCCTCAATATCTTTGTTTTGTAGCCCATCACAGTATTTGCACAATGCAAATCACATCCTTCATCTAACAAGATCAGCTGGAGTGTGGTGCAGTGTGGGGTGTTGGGATTTGTGCAAGTGCATCTCAGTCTTACTGTCAGGTGTGATCCACACTAAAAACAAAAGCGACAGCTCAGAACTGAGGCTGCCAGCTGCCAAACACAGCTCACAAGAACAAATGCCACAGCAGTGACCCTCCCATGTCACCTTCAACATTATCAGAGTGCATGTACTAGCTCATGTGCAAATTTAACTACAGGAATAAATGAAATTGCATTTCAGTCTATGCAACCTTTTCTCACCTCACAATCCTTCCAGATCTCAGGGTCTGTCTCTCCACTGCTCTGAATCTCTTGCACCAGGGCCCTAAGAGTCTCGAGGGAACTTGGGTTTATGAATGGAAGGTTCTTTGCTTGTCCGAAAGCTTCATCTGTGCTCAGACATAGACTTCTGTAAAGAAGTCACATAATAATGAAATGAAAAGTTTTATCTTAAAAAGTAGATGCTATGTACATACTTCAAACACTTTTAAACTGAGATTAAATGAGACTAAGCTCTCTTTTTACATTTTGGGTCATATTTTAAAGATGCTACCCTTAACACTTATGTGGTCTAATGCATCATAGTTCCTCTAGTGATTCACAGTTGTATGTAACTTTGGCCAAAGCAGAATTATGACTATATTATGAATTACATTGGGATTTAGTTGCATAAATTCTGACCAGAAGGATCAAATAAACAAATAAATAACAATCAGAACTGTATTTCATACCAAAATTGCTCAAATCAGAAAAGGAAATACACTGAGCTAAAATAAAAAGGCATTATGTGACACTTTAAATTTTAACAGCATTAGGTGTTGCACAATATATAAAATCTCACACAATTTATTTTGTTGATCAATGTGGTACAGATTACTGTCCCTTAGAACATGATAGTGGCATCTGGCATTCAGGGACATTCACGTGGACACGGTGGGGGCTGGTTGAATTAAATCACAACTCGATAGATTGTGTGTCCACCATTGACTTCCCGTACTTATCGTCTTCTCAACAAGTTGACAGTGTCAATTGTGGCCTGTGGAACATTATTCCACTCCTCTTTGAGGGCTACATGGCGCTATGGGATGTTATCCAGAACTGTTCCCACATGATTTGCGACATCTGTGGCATGGTGACATCTGAGAAAATGTGACATTTTGAGGTGTCTTTTTACTGTCCCCAGTATAAGGAGTGCCTGAATACTGTTAACACTGTTCGAGCAGCATCTGGACATGTCACAGCTGTGTTGTGGGTGAAATCACGGGGCAAGTGCTCACTTGCAGAGATGGACACAAAGTTTGTTTACAAATCAATAGAATTAACTATGTTTGACAATTATAAGACATCATAAACTCATTTTGGCCGTGCTTCGTGTGTTACACAAATATTGCACATGGTGCGTTTATATTTTTGCTCAGTGTACATATATACAAATATATTCTATATTTTTAAAAACGTACGTAGTTTAAAAAAAAAAAAATTCCAGTTACAGCACCTGATCTTGTTGCATGCTGGTGTGATGTCCATTGGCCTGCACTCCACAGTGCCTCCTGTTGTTTGGGAGGTTGTGTGCCTGTCCTCTGAAACAGCCAGCCCTGAGGCTGATGTACCCTCTGAGGACACCAAAGAGGTCTCACTCTCTTTACCTCCATCGCCATCAGCACTGACATGACAATGGCTCAAAGCCCCCGAACTGGACACATCCTCAGAGATACTATCATCTGTGGACATGTTTATGAGCCCATGCAGACGTGGTATGTCCCACAGCTGCAGATAAAGAGAAGAAGAAAAGATAAGTGGGTATTCACAGCACTTTTAAACATTTATGTCACACTTGTTGTCCAAATTAATGTTAAGTTATGATCTCCATCTGGAAGTGCTGCACAACTATGACAACAATGGAAAAAAAAAAAGATGTGTAATGCATGGACCTGTGGCAAAGTAACGATCAATTCATATAATGAGTAGATAGGTGTGACCCTTCAACTGTGATGAATACTCAAATATGTATCAAAACCAAATACAAATAAACGTTTAAATGCATGTGTCTGTGGTGTGCGTTAGCACTATCTTCTGCGAGCACGACCATTGTCTATCTGTTATATCTTCTATGTGAGAGCTGAACTGAATCAATGACAATGAATATCTTATTAGCTTTGACTCCGAGACACCATCATAATGTCTACAGCACACATGAACAGCATTAGCCTGTCATTCAATGGTTTATATAAATTACCAGTACCAGCTGAATTAGCTGCTTTAGCTAAAGCACCAGTCAGCAGCAGCATCGCTTCCAGCCGACAGACTGTCAAAGTTGCCTGTCAACTCCACGGGAGCCTGGGTCAGTGTTTGGTTAGCTATGTTTATTAGCTACAACTACCACTGACAAGCAATAGGTTAGCTAACTAGCTAAGTTGAGCTAAGTTGGTTTATTACAGGTTTGTAAGCATATCTTAGCCAAGCCTGTCTGCGCGGCAAAAATAATAACACAGAGACCAGGAGAGTGATCACAGTTTAAGACGAGTAGCAGGTAGAGACTGTAATAAATAAGTGTTAACCTACCCGTTGACATGTATCATCAATTCATCCATATTTCTCTGTGAGTAGACAAGTTGGCTAGCTAGTTGCTGGTTGGCTACTGCACTGCAGTGATCGCAGGCTGCTGTAGCGTTCACAGTCTGAGTCGCTATTGGTCAAAAATTCGATTAAAATTCAGGGCTCTGATTGGACATCGTCTTTACCTTGTGTGTCTATTGGCTGATCAAGAAAGAGGCGTAAACCTCTGTTGGGACAAAACAAGCTGACGGAGTCCTTTGTGATGTTCCACTAACATCATGTTCTACTGTACGTTCTGCGTGGGCTTTTACACAAACATGTATCTACACTTTAGCTGCACGAAACATTAGAAACCAGGCCATGAACTCCATCGGCCTCATTTATTAAAGCAAATGCCTGAGTGTGAATCTAGAGAATCTAATCTTACAATTCAGGATAAGCTTCAAATGTAAGTTCAGGTCATGTAAATTCAGTCAAGTGTAACACATAAGCTACTTTTGTCTTATCACGCATCATTTACATCAGTGAGACAACAGGGTGATGAAAAGCTGATGACTTCAGTGAATGTGGGACAGCTGAGCGATGGGAAATGATGGGATCAGACAGCTGAGCAGTTCATAAACTGCAGACTACGAACAATGATAGGCAACACTGAAAAAATGAACAAGTGTCTACAGCAGGTGTTAGACACCTAAATGTACTAACATATTCCAAAGATAGTTTTTTTAACCAAACAGAAGACACATTTTTGGACAAATTGAAAGCCAATGTAACTTTGAACTAGGTTTTATTTAGAAATGAATATGGTTATTAGATTTAGGTTCAACTACATTTTACCAACCACATGAAGTAAAAGGACAGTATCAGATGTAGTGGGTCCAAAAATGTGAACTTTGGTTAAAATTATTTTAAATGAATAAATTAAGATAGCTAAACTATTTGTGGTCACAGAAACCTCAGAAAGCCAAATTTAGGAACATTTTCTATGACCTAATATTTATCAGATTAATTTTAAAAAGGACCAGCAGGCAACATGGTGAGTAAATAAACTTGCAGCATATTGGAAGTATCAGATTAACATGTTTGCTATGATTATACTAGAGCTTTACTATGTTATGTGACATTATCTTCAGGCCTATTTGGCTTTTTAAGAAATCACTGACCCTTGCAAATTCTAATATCATGGCAAATGTCTAAGAAGTAAAAAATTAACAGCCATTTTCAATACTTCTTGCTTTCCCCTATAGGCGTTAACTCACTGCCTGAATATACAGGCCTGAACAGAATGTTGGAGTAGATTATGCAAACATCAAAACCCACTGAATGACACAGTGACAACTATATTGAAAATACAATTTATTACATTAAGTAATAAATACATACAAAGATGCAAGTAACAGCATTTTCCTTTTTATACCAAAACCAACTTCAACACGAATGAACCAACGCATTTGGCACATCTCTGATCTTCACTCACTCTGTCGTGTGTTATAAGGGTCTGAAAAACAGACCAAATACTATCAAAAAGAATTATTTCCATCTACCCCTGTACAAGCCATGCAGTGTCTACAATTAACCCACGGGCCCTTTCGCATGCATAAATCAAGGTTTTAAATATGACGTCAAAACTAAGATCCCAAAGTGGGGGTAAAAACACATTATCCTCTCTTTTGAACTCCAATAATCCACATACTGTATGATTTAAATGACCCTCCAGAAACCTTCACGACATGAGCTGTGATACTGATTTTTTTTCCTTTCCCATTCCTTTCTTCAGTTACTTCCTTCTCAAAGGAAATGCCATGCAAGTTGTTTTCTTCGTAATACGGACACTTCTAGTTCTTGCAGGGAGGATCGTGTTGTAGTAGCTAGGACCTTGCGTTCCTCTCAGTCTCAGCCAAGCATTCACGCACCAGTCCTCTGGCATGGATTATTCCTTTGGGGAACAAAACACATCATCTTAGATCAACAAACATGAAGTTCATTAAGGGTGCACTTTACAACAAATCCACTTTCATGTTCACGTATGCATTAAAGGTTCAGATCACCTCTTTTCAGTCTCTCCATTGCACTCTTGCTTCCAGCATATGTGGGCCTGATTTCCTTTCCAAGCTCCTCGATGATGGCCAGCAGCTCTGCATATTTGTTCTGAGGCACTTGGCTACCAGTGGTACCCTTCAGTTACAGCAAACAGAGAAACACGAGGCAGGTCAACACATTTCCCACTGTGATCTGGTCTGCAGATGCTGCTCTTATACAATAACTTTCCAGTGACCAGGGAAAGACTGACTGTAACCTTTATGTATTAAAAACATACAGGCTTTTGAGTTCTTAATGTATACTAAAGATTTTATGTTAATAACTCTAACTCGGCATAAAGATTAACCCATTGGCTGTTACCTGTGAGAATCCCAGAGAAGGTGGTCCATAGTCGCTCAGAAGGGGCCTATAGGACTGCAACGTGGCCAGGTTAGCAGCTGCTGAGGAAGACTGGAGGTTTCCAACTGTAGAAATGATAAAAACACCAGCATAGGTCAGTCACAGACAGCCAAATACAGTACAATGACATGACCATCACCTTGGATTAAAGGTTAAATTTGCTGCTATTTGCCTACCGCCAAGAAATCACATGAAAAAAGAGCAAAAAAAAAAACTTTTCAGACATATACAGCACTTACCAAATGAAATAGACCAGCTTTCCCTATTTGTGTCAGAGACTTTCCAACACCGGGAAGTGATTTAATGCGACTCATTTTGAACAAGCTCTTGACATTTTACCATTTCACACCAAATCCACCTTTTTCTTCCCAAACTTTAGGCAGGTCACTGGGCAATGAAAGCATAATATTCAACCACTAAAATGATTTTTTTTCTATTCAGGAATGTAAATAATCAACTACAATTTGACATGTTAATCAAGACATAATGTGCTTTACTATTTTTTTCAGTTTTTTTGTTAAACAGTACATTTTAAAATTCATGGATAACAACAATAAGTTTATTTTAACATTAAATATATCATGTTGCTAAAAAGAGCTTCTACATACTGGTGTATTAACCATTACAGAGGCACAAAAAATGATTTTGGCAATTACCAATGCTCTTAATTTTAGGTAAGCTGTGACATAAACCTTACATTGATGGTGGTCTAATACATTTGTTAAGCACTATATAATTCTTTCATGCTTTAAAAAGGAAGAGGCTGTGGAAGTTGGCATTTGTCTCCAGTTTCATCAAACGTAACTCTTCATTTTTACACTTTTCCAGTTACTCAAACCAACAACTATATTATTGTCTGACCTATTTTGTTTGCTTTGCTGCAGAGCAGATGTTGATATTGCATGACTGATAAACTGGCATTAGTTAAAAACAGCCACATTCAGTACTATAACCACAAAGATGAACTACATTTAGTTTAATTTCTCCTGTTGCCAAGAAATCATAAAAAAGACTGAAAATGACATTGATGATACTAGCAAATATGTTATTCTTTAACTTCTTGAGTCCCAGCAATGCATTTATGTGCAATTTCACAGCTTTACTAAATGAGTAACAGCAGGTCATATATTCTGTCCATTTCAGTTCTATTTTATTTGTTGCATTTTAATGTTTCTTTCCCTTCACATTGTAAATACAAGGTAAAATAAAGCTTCAGGTGCATCTTTGACATGTTATCATATTTTGGCTTTTTAATGATTAACCTCTTTTGTTTCTTTTAACCTCCTGAGTCCCAGCTATGAGTTTTTTTGTACACAACTTTATTTTAAAAAACCCAAAAAGTTGTCCACGTCAAAGGACATTCCAATTTAAAAAAAAGTATCTGAAAAAACTGTTGCATTATATTCCAATCAAGATAATTATTTAATGTTAAAAAAAAAAAAAGCCAAAACTTTTACTTTCCTGGCTCTTGGGAGATTTTAACTCATTATTATTAGGAAGAGTTTTTGCATTGATTGTAATATAATAAGCTTAAATATTATCATACCATATAGCTAATTAAAATATGTGGGCAATACATTTAAAAAAAAAAAATCAGTACAATTAAAAGCAATATTTCTCCCTTTTACTATAATAAATAACACTCACTGTTACCCCATAAAAGGTTTTTAAATGACTTACTCAGGGTTCATACACATTTTTCAAGGTCAAATTAAAACACTTTTCAAGCACATTTTTTCATTTTTATCCAGCACAGCACCTTAAAAAATACATATCTGCAGGAATGCATGTACTCATTTATCACAATGATGTACATTGTATTTTGCTATAAACATCTAAAATTATGTTTCATAATCGCAAAAAGTTTAGAAATTAAAAGGAGAACACAAAGTTTTATCCAAAAAAAAAGGGTAGCCACTTGCTGTTCTTCAGACACTCGCACCAAGACAAAAATTAAGATAAAAATGTACCTGGATTCTACCTGAGAATATGTGCTAATTTTCTTTTTTGGCAGAAAGTTTAATCTCTCAAAATGTATCACCTCTTCACAAGAAGCTTTGATTAAAATCGCAAGCATTTTCAGGCACTTCAGCTCAAATTCAAGCACTTTTCAGACCTTGGATACAACACTGAAATTCAAGCATTTTCAAGGATTTCAAGCAGCCTGCCTTCTGCTCCCTTGATCCATTCCATTTCCTATTCTAAAATAGGAAACTCCACTATAAAAAGCTGTTGAGTGTATGTTTTGCTCCCCTGCTGCTCGGTTGCAGTTCCCCTCCTCCACCACCAGATGTCCTCGAAGAGTCATAAAAAATTTCAGTGGCAGATCAATCAGCAGCTCCGACCGAGGAGCATCATGGAGGAAACGGAACAAGGCTGGCTCAAGAAGACATAAGTGATACATTTTTGTCACCATGTATCGGCACCCACCCGGCGGGACCAGGACACGGGACGACGGAGAACCACATTTTAGGAAACGTCGCCTTCTCATTTCACGTCCCTACCTTGTTCTCCGCCGACTGATATCACGGATGGCGCTCTTTTACATTAGTAATAATGGCGGATATGAATTAGCCTAGCTCCCAGGATCTGACCCTATATATATAACTGGACAAAAACTACAGACACGGTCTTTCTCCAGGTATTCTCCGAGACCCCGAATTTAACACTCGATTTAACACACGGATAGTTTGATTTTCTCCCATATTTTCTCCTTACCCTGGTTCCCAGAAGTTCCCGGAATGTGCTGATGGACATTGGGTTTATAAGACATTCCCAAAGACATTGTAAATTAAAGAAATAAAAATGACCCGAAATTCAGTGAAGCGTCTGTCTCTCACTTTTTGTTTACAACAGCGGCACCGGCAAATATGGCCGTCACTTTATATTGACACCCACTATGCTTTCTAACACTGCAACTATCCATTGCGGGTTATCAGAAAACGGTTAAAACGGGATTTCCACCTTAAAACCGACACAATTCACACACGGTTTTACTCACTTTGACACGACTCGACACATTTTCCACAAATTGGGCAACTTTTACAGCCACGTTTTTAACAAAGTGTACTTGAAGCTGAAGTTTAACCAGAATGAAGACTTAAATGGGGGGTAGTTTTAACTCTTTAACCATGTCAACTGTGTTTACGCTTTAAAGACTTTCATTCACATTTTAAAGTCGCCTCGTGACATTTTTTTTTTTTTTTTTTTGCGGCGCGTGAGATGCAAACACTGAACATATAGAGTTAAATAACATAGATGTGTGTGTGCTCGGTGTAGAATGTGAGAGCGTAGTTTAGATGAATTTATACCCAAAATGCTTTGTTTGAGTGGAGTGTAAAGACTGCTTTCCACTATCACCGACTGGGGAGAAAACAAGAGCTGGAGGCAGTTTGCAGATACCTGGCTTTGTCTGAGGGGGCGCATCCATTGTCTCGTCTACTGATATATGAACCTAAACAAGCTCATACATGAACCGAAACAAATAAAAGAAGAAGAAGAAGTAGAAGAATGGAGGATGAGGATGAGAAAATCTCCGCTGTTATTCTGAAGGAACACGCTCTTCTTTCCACTCTCATGAGACCACAGTCCTGATCAGCGGTCCTTATATCCCATCAGTCCCCACGGCCACATGGTTGGACACGAGCACCAGGTTTGGCCCAGTCCAGGCTTCCAGACCCCCTGACCCCCCAGACCCCCCCCCGGCCCCGGTGTGTGCACACGGACCCCGG